>JACEGR010006676.1:0-58057 GCA_014170235.1 Listronotus bonariensis
ACATATGTCCGGGGTTTCTTCGTTTTTAAGATAGAGGACTTTATTTATTTTTTAAAAGTCTGTATTTTATGAATATCCTAAATACGAAGCCAGATACAAAAAACTTTATAACCCTAAGAAGTTGTATTTTTAGTTGTTTTATAGAAAAAAAAAAATAAAAACACTACATAAAAAGCCAGTGTCGTACATTTTTCATTAAATAATATTTGCGGTGGTGACTACTGAGACGCTAGTGGACGCAATAAGGTCAATCTAGTAAGAGCTTTACAAGCGGTTTATTACATCAAACAAACGTACCAAATTGTAACCAAATCGGTTTAAATGTATTTAAAATATTTATAAAATACCGACTTTTCAAAAACTTTAAAGCCCTGTATCTGAGACGAAGCAACTCCGGAGATATGTTTAAAGAATTTTTTTATAAAATGACATAAGAAACCACTTTTAAGGTTTCGTATCGTAGTTAGGAAATACCCTATACAGGGTGTTCCGAAACTCATGTATCAAATTTCAACGACATATTCTATGTCGAAAAAGGGCCCTAGTTTTTTTAGAGACACGGGGTGTTTAAATTATTATAATTTTTAAACCGCTTCAGATATTTTATTGGTATTTGCTACATTGCTTAACAGCAGAAATAATATATCTTTTCTGTGTAAAATATTAAAAAGAAAAATATTAGTAACGTCCGTACCTTATCCGTATGGACTAATTTTTAAAGAAAAATTTTAATATTTTTAAAATTTGCATAGAATTTGGAATAAATTTGTTCTTGACTTTTTCGTAGTATAGTTTTCAAACAAAAAATAAAAACTACTTTAATGCATGACAAATTTGCTAAAATAAAGACCACAATATTAAATATTTGAAACCTAAAATTTCCAGTAATTATTTTTGTGAAGTTATTATTAACAAATTCGTCATGCATCAAAGTGGTTTTTATTTTTTTCTTTAAAAACTATGCATCGCAGCAAGCAATGTATAAAATACAAATTAAATATCTATGTCGATTTTAAAATTATGATAAAATATGTTGTTTCCTTTTAGAATTTGAACACCCTGTATCTTCAAAAGAAAGCGTTTCCGGACATACGTTTATACAGGAAACTAGGGCTTATTTTCGACGTAGAATGTGCCATTGAAATTTGGTACATGAACACCATGTATATTAATTTGAAAACAAATCTTTTAGGCCACCTTGTACATTCAACATACAAATATTTTTGTTAAACTGTATTTTCTCATTAAGAGGGACTTTTTATGAAGAGGCACCTTTTTTCGTAAAGTTATTAATTAAAAAGTTTTCCATTTGGTGAGAACTTTTGAAGACATGCTGTATTTTAACCTACATATTAAATCAACAATCCCAATTAACAATAAAAGCCAATACAAAGCCGGAGAAAACAGCATCGGTGAGGCAGAAATCGAAACAGCATTCTCAGTTTGTCATCTCTTTTCATTTCAAAAAGCTCATGACCCGTTTGCTCGCTTTTCTTGTGGAAAATGGTTACGTCCCACTCAATACGCACGCGTTTTCCCGCTAGAACATCCCGTTCTATTTTTATCTTTTTCTAACATTGCGGATATTGTAGTCCGGTTAAAATATTATTGAAAATTGGAAAATTGTACATATTGAAAGATTATAATAAGAGAGAAATTAATATTTTTGTGTTGATTAAATACTAATATATTTAATTTTGTTTATTTAAATTGTTTTTTGTCTTTCTGTTTTTTTATGAAGGATCAAGTGGGGTTAAAATGAGACAATTTTTAAAACTTTTAAAATAATAAATATTTAAGCTTAATTAAACTTATTCATTTAGGTGTTAAAACATGTTAGAAGAAGTGTTTAGCTCTCTAGTTAGAAGCCCAAATTATTGCAATATTGCTTCTTAAATTCATTGTTTTTAAATTAAGAAAAAGAGACCCCTTAGGTCTTTTTTTAATTTAAAAAAATCTAGTTTTATCCATATTATGAACATGAGAAGGCTTGTCTTGTGAATTTATATACTAGTAACAAAAGGAATAAAATTATAAATGGATCACTTGTGACAGATATTTGACACTTTTCTAGTTGTTTCCTTTTTTCCGACTTAAATTGTTTCTACAGCAAAATAATTTTAACCAGTCGTTACTAGGTTTTCTATTTTTAAAAGTTGTTTGAAAGTTGTTTTGAATAACATAAGTTTGAACTACTTTTCTGACGTCAGTTTTTGATAGTGCAAATATCCATTTTGCCATGATACTAAGCTTCGACCCTAAATCGATTTCTACTTTAACAGACAGGACTTTTTCCCTGTTTTGTCATATTTTTGTTAAACATATCGATATAACTTGCTATGTTTTATGACATTTTGCCTTAATGCCTTGTTTTTAACTTTACCAATATGCTTTTTGGCATTTTCAGGCCTCCCTAAAATGTTAAAATTTTGTTGTATTATTTTTACCCCAATAGATATCTTATTTTCACCCCTTAAGGTGTCCTAAATTTACCCCACGACTTTCTTACCCTTATCGCGTCAGACGCCTACGTAAAAGCTTTCGCCCGCAACGCGTCAGAGGAGCTCAACCGGTTAAACATCTGCGTTAGAAGTTAAAAGGCCAATTTAAAAGATTTTTTCCTAAAATTTCCCCTCCAAATAAAAATAATAATCAAAAAATTCTAGTTTATATCCAAAACTAAAACCACTCTTGACGGGATTATCTTGTATCACCTGTAACTCCTTTTGCGCCCACAATAACAATATTAAGACAAGAAAACCCTAATCTTATTTTTAAAAACATGCTCGTTTTGAAATTCGAAATAAGTTTTGTTTAATCAAGGTAGCTTTATATCTAATCAAGAACTTGTTAAATTTTGGATGAAGAAAAATTATTATTTTTAAATAACTCTTAAACTCATATTATTTTAATTACTTCTACAGTTCTCTCAATATTTTGACTGGCTTTAACCAATTATTTGCTTTAGGATTTACTCAAGTGTAACTTCTTTTACCTAAAACCTCTACATTATCGACCTAATATTAGCTATACTTGGATTGAGTTTAAGCATCTTGCTTGGACAGTAATTCTATTTGAAAGTGCCGCGAAGAACACGCGGTGCGGTGGCGCTCACCTCGACCAATAGCAACGCGCTTTGCGGCGGGATTTGATCACGCCATTTTTCATGTGTCCGAGACTCGAGATGGTGTATAGCGGGTGTGAATGTTTATGTCGATTTGAATATGGAATTGGAAAATTTGCTCACTGAATGGGAAATGATGGATTTAATCCCCATTTTCAAGGTAAGTACACAAAGTAACAGTACAGTAACATTTTTATATCAGGTGCAAAATACTTTTATAGGTTAGAATAACTAAACGTGTTTAAACAATTAAAAAAAAATCCATATAGGTAGGAATATGCTTTTAAGGTGGGTTTTCACGCTCATGCAATTTGCACAAGTTGATTTGTGCATGCCATTTGTACAAATTAGACTGAACTATTTATTACATCCGTTTTTACGGGCAAATGTATTTGCACAAATTTGCTGGTAATTATCTACAAACCGGACGCATCGCCGATTTTAATGAAATTTGGTATACGGGGGTTTTGTGGGCGCTGATCACGAATGTGAAAGAATTTTTAGTCGGACTCGTTTCGTTCTCGAAATATTCATCTTTAGACTTGATAACCAAAACTAACCTGAATTCACTATTTCTCTCCTTCTTTTGCACTCAATTCTTGAATTGAAGGATAAGTATTGGTACTTAATATTTGATTTCCACCTCTAATAACCCCATTTTTCTATTTATTTTAACCGTTTTCCTATAAAATCGCAAAGCTTCACATTTCAATAGCAGTCTGTCAATCATGGTCACTGAGGAGTCGAAACTTTGATCACTTTGCTACTGGAAAAAATGAATAGATAAATAGAATGATGTTTTCAAGTGGAAGCTATAAATATTGACCAAGTTGAAACATCAAAGTGAGTGCAAGAATAGTAAGGTTACCCATGAAATGTGTTTAAGTATAACTTTGTTTGTTTATAGGGCATGGCTCTTCTATTTTTATGTTAGATTACTTTTAAAATCTCTTGGTGCTTTTTTTTAATTCTTCCAAAAGTATTCGTATTTTCAGTTCGTACAGGGAACAAAACTAAGGATGTTTTAATGTTTTTAGAAAGGTTTTGCTTATATAGCTTAGGTAGTATATTTAGCATGTAAACTGAAAAGCAAAACAAATTATATTTTTACCATTCTGTATAATTTCAGGTGCCTGACATCAAAAAGAGTTTCTATCTGTCTTTTACTGCTTGAAACTTGTTGAAAATATGGAAAATGTCCCAAGAAGGTCTTATGGAAACGAAATTAGTATCCAGTTTATCATATCTTGTAAATTTTAATATTTTTTTAAAGTTCTAATATTTTAGTTAAAAACAATATAAAATGTATATACACTAGTGTACATTTGAAAATATTTGAGGCAATATTATTAAATTATGTGTTTTTATGTGTGTTTACTTCAAATAATTATTTTGCAACTGGGTTCATGCACACTTAAATAAAATTCAGGGCGTCCCTCCCAGCAATGACATTGATTGATATAAAAATACATTGGAGTCAAGAAAAATTTATAAAAATTGTGTCACATACTAAGACTGGTGAGAGACCTATAGGACTAAGCTTTTTGTAAAAATCTGACTCTTTTGATTATATCGAAGAACTAAAATTTTAAAATATGTTGTAGTTTAGTTTTGTAACAGTCTTAAAATGTGAAACACTTTTTAATTTTCTGGCTCTAATTTATTATGTCGATCCATGCAATTCCAGGCGGAACTCAAAATGTATTCTAAGATATGAAAGCTATTTGCAATAATATTTTAATGATTTGTTTAGAGTATCAGTATTGAAATCTAAGCAAAAATAGTGTTTGTATTAAAATAATTATTCTTTAATAAAGATAATTTAGATTTAACCTGAGAATTGCATATAATTAATGCAATAATTCTTATACTTATTCCAAGTTTAGTTATTCTTAAGCAAATCGCAATTACAATTTTCATTAAAGATTACTATATTAAATATAAGCCAGTTTGTTTTATTTTGAAAGCTAAAATATTCGGCCCAGTATAGCTATACTTATTTAAATAATATATAAAATTAATTAAATAAATTTTTAATATTGATTAAAGGGGTATATGTTTTCTCGAACAAGATTAGTTGTTAATTGTGATATATGAATGTAGCTTGCATTTAGTCAAGATCATTACTCTTGGATACATAGTGTTGGATATTTTTTTCCTTCAAATTTTTTTATAGGAACGAAAAAATCATTGCCAAAATAAGAGAAACAATGTTCTTTCCTTTTTTTGGTCTTTAAAAATTGTTTCTTTGGGCCCCTTAACTCATTGTGATACGGGTCCCTTCAAAGCTCAATATTATTGATATTCAATATTATTGCATATACCCATGCTATATCTTTTGAAAACCAAATTTGTTGCCTTTTAGACAGAACGCCTATACGGTATAATTTTAAATAATTATTATTGTGACGTAAACTGAGTCTTACAAGCATATGAGAATTAAAATATTCAAAAGGCTGTCAAAAAAGGAAAGGAATTTTTAACAATACTAGTTAATTTGTTTCTTGTTTAACTAGAAAAATACACAAATTTAAAAATTAACATGTCTAAAATCACGCTATTTTTTCATTTAAAGTATATCTTAATAGACATCGTCAAAAGGCTTTTAAAAGGGCATAGCCAACTATGGTTTTTATTTAAAAAGATGCAAGTTTTTGTAGTAGCTCAAAAACAGACTACTACATGAAATATCGGACTACACCTTTTTATTAACAAGATAATAATCTACAAGTTTTCTCTTTCCATTTTTGAGCTACAGAGAACAACATATTAAAAAAAAATGTTTTGGTTTTTAATCTATCTAGTTAGCCATAATTTTTTGTACGAAACAAAAAGTGATTTAAACCAAGTTCTAAAAATTAAAATTTTTCCTCTTTAAACAATCTCTGTAGCTGCAAAGGTTCTTGAGATCTCTGTAGTGAACATTAAAAAAAACTTACCCTGCATATAATTATCGGTTGTGCAATATCAATCTCTGGGCCTTATTTGGTTGGCGCAGATAAATAAGATTAAATTCGAATATACAGAACACTTTTAAGAGTTATACTGGTTAGAGATGAAAAGCCGTAGAACTTTACAGTTGGTTAATTTCTTAATGAAACTTTTAAGAAGTTCTGCCTTATCTTCCTTGAGTTGGTAATAAGTTTGGAGTCCGTTTTAATATTCACTCGCGTTAAATTATCTTTGGGAATGTAATGTCAATGTAACATCATCAAAATACTTTGTTCCGGCAAACATTTACTTAGTTATGTACTTACATACATAATTTCATCGACAATTTAAAGAATTCCAATGCCTGCGGTGTGGATAATATATCAAACAATTTGTTAAAAAAATGTAAAAATCAGTTGTCTTCTATTCTTGTCTTTCTCGTTAACTTATCAATGGAAAACGGAATTTTTCCAGATAGACTAAAGTTAGCTACTGTCGTACCAATATATAAAAGGGTGATTCTAATTCGTATACTAATTACAGGGGTATAAGTCTACTTTCGCCTATCTCTAAGATATTTGAACTACCAATAAAAACACAGTTAACAAGTTTCTTGACAAATAACAAGTTATTATCAATTATGCAGCATGGTTTTACTAGGGATAAGGGTACTGAAACAGCATCATGTTCATTTCAAAAATGGACTGTTGATGCTTTGGATAATGGTTTTTGTGTTTTGGGACTTTTTGTGGATTTCTCGCGCGCTTTTGATTGTGTACACCACGATTTATTGTTGGAAAAATTATATCGATATGGTGTCAGGGAGTTCCATACAATTTTTTAAAGAGTTATCTGGAAAATCGCTTTCAGTTTGTACAGCTAAATCAAGCAAAGAGTGAAAAGAGTCGTATTACCCGAGGAGTACCACAGGGATCTATATTGGGTCCTCTACTTTATTTAATTTATTCGAATGATATTATTAATTATCTTAACACCAATTCAAATATACATACAGTTTGCTACGCTGATGATACTAATGTTTTCATTAAAGAAAATACCCTTAGTAAGTTAAAAATTAGTGGTGAAAACATATATCGTAAAATAATTTTGTGGTCAGAAAAAAATTATCTCAATTTAAACACAAGCAAAACCACAGCTCTTTTGTATACTCCATCAAGGCGGCTTAATTTAGAAAGATTTACACTTTTTTGAAAATACGGCAAGTCCTATTAATTGTAGTAAAACCACTAAAATGTTAGGTTTGAATCTAGATTTTAAGTTGCAGTGGGACTCGCATATAGATTTTCTCTGTGCCAAATTACGTAGTGCAGTAGAGACACCCTACTTACTCTGTATTATGCATACTTTCATAGTCATTTACGATATGGGATTATTTGTTATGGTGGGGGTGCTCAGGTTAATAGGGTTTTTGCTTCAAAAGTACGCAGTTCGGATAATCAGTGGCTTAACGCATAGAGAAACATGTCGCGACGCTTTTAAGAAATTAAAAATTTTAACTTTTTATTCAACCTATATTTTGGAACTGTGCATTTATGTTTACAGAAATAAAAGCTTATTTGTAACTAATGGTATGCAACACGATCACAACACTAGAAATGGAGCTTTATTAGCGTCAGACAGGCATCGGACAGCAACGTACCAAAAACATTTTTATTTTAATTGTTGTAAATGTTATAATTCTCTTGATGATGATATAAAGAACTCCAAGAATATCAATATCTTTAAAAGTAAATTAAAAAAGTTTCTACTAGATAGAACTTGTTACTGCTTTGACGATTTTTTTCAAGGTAAAATCTACCTCAATAATTTTGTTTTCCTTTAACTTTTTATGTAACTTATTTTTAGTATAAAATGTTTTGACGGTTTTTTAAATAATTTTGTTTTGTTTATTTGTAGTATTTATTTTAAGGACTTTTTGACTTTTTCGTCAATTATTGTGCTGTTTGTACTTTTAAATTGATGAAATAAAAATTATTATTATTATTATTATTATTAATTACCTGAGTGATTTAAATAATCATTGCCTTATATTGATATTTGCAGACACCCTCCTCCCCCACGGTGAAATTTGGGAAATGCCTCACGTAATTTATGGACTAAGGAGAATTTTTAGCCCTAACTTGAATAAATTTCTTAAGTCTAGTAATGTCTTAAGTGGCACCAGTGGCGATCCAGCTTTATGGTTTTGGGGTGTCCAAGGAGGGCCAAAAAATTTTTAGGGGAGGGGCAAATAAATTTAGTGAGACATGAAATTTTGACGACCGGGTTTGATGTCAGTCAAAAATCATTGCTTGATAAATTATTGCAATAATGGAAAACTGTGGTAGCTAAACTTATTTAGCGTCCCAAAAAAAAAAATATCTTACCTCTCTATACGGATAACCATTTTTAATATAAGCAAATGACTGCACGTTGCACCCTCTACATTTAAAAGCAAAAACATAAGTAGATTTTAATTTCCCACACTTAAAATATCAAATTTTGAGAAAAATTGTTCAATAATAAATAAAATATTTAAAAATAACTAGAAATAAATGGAAGCTTTAACAGCTTGGGTCCCCAAAACGATTAACTTCTCGACTAACGTAAATTGCCTGAAATCGATATATTTTGGTCCAAGGAATTTGTAGTACCATTTTGTACAGACCTTTTAGACAGACCCCGTATAAAGAACACTTAACGTGGCTAAAATAATTTTGTTCACAAACTTTACAAACTTTAGGCATTTTCAAAAATTGGTCTTGAGTCAACCCGATCGATGATAACCCGTTTAAAAAAGGATCAGCCAATCTCTACCCGTGTTAATAATTTAATCGGATCATTAACTCGGGTTAAATCCTATCGACCCAGGTAAACGCCAGGATTAGTCAACTTAAAGAAATGTCAAAACCAGCTGTTTATTTTTTTATGTTTAAAATTATTAAAAAGAAAAGAGTATAAAAATAAAAGTTTGAGATTTATTGATTATTTACAGCTTAAATATCGGTAAAATCTTTAAAAATAACCGCACGGCTAGAAACAAAGCAAAAGGGTAATGTTTTGTATTGACACGAAGCCGATGAATGAAGGCCAAATGGAACATACGTGTTCACCTTAGATTCCAGTGAATCTTAAAAACAGCTGATTGGATCTACTTTAACCCATCGGATCAGTATCTGAAAATGCCTTCTATTGATATATTGTCCATTTAATAGAGAGATATGGGTACTTTGGTTACCGCCTACGTTCGTAATTTACGTAAGGCGCTATTTAAATACGGCATACGGTATTAAGTGTTTGTTTAGAGATATGGAAGATTCAGGTTAATTACACCGGTCTGCAAAAAACAAATTAAAAACAAATATCTTATTTAAGTTTTTCCCGTTATTTCAAACACATTTTACTGTACATTTTTCCACTTTTCCAGATAAATTTTGACTAAGACATTCTCTCAGCAAAGCCATGTTATTGTCGGCCGAGAATCTTAACCTTTCGTTTTTTTTCACCTGCGACATTTATCCCTAAATGGAAAAGCAAGGCTTTATCAAAAATTAGTAGTTTAACTTTACTCTGTTGCTCTATTACAAAAATATTTGTAGAAATCATCGAAATAAATAATATAACCTTAAAAAATAAACAAAGAAAAATAGTGTGCGCATGGCAATTCTATTCGCTATTTTAAATAGCACACAACGTTATCAGCCCGCAAATTACTCCATGCGGTAACGATACTACCACCAGCGATGGTAAAAATCGAATCCCGCATAACTTAACTGTCATAATAGCGCTTACGTTAATATCGCATGACGTTACAGCACCACGCATATCTCTCTATTGTGCTGTAAGGAAAAGTAAATATTTTTACTTAGGGATACATATATTAAATTATTTCAAATAAAACAAAGAACGTAAATTTTAAGCAAAAATAATAAATACAAATAATTAAAAAAGATCGTAAACTATTTCTAATCTGCTTTTGTAGTTATATATTTATACAAAAATGTATCAAAATGTGAAAACAAAATAAAAAATTGTATTACGTAACAAAAAACTTATTTAAGTTTTTAATTCCGAGATTTCGTAAATTGTGTATGTTACCTTCTTCCTCCAAGCCCTTAAATTGTGACTTATAATTATTATATCAATTTTTTTTTGACAGAAAATTGGTAAGTACTTTGTTTTTCATTATTAGTTACTATTTGTCCTAAGAATTTGGGTCATTTTTTTAATTAAAAATAATTTATAATCTCCTTAATTAAAAATATTTTACCAACCTTCTTTCATTATAAGTAATTGTTTTTCCTTAGCAATTATTGCCAAAGTTTATGCGTATAGGTTAAGAATCTCTTTGTATATCCACAAAAAATGCCACTGACTTTTGGGCATTTTTTCTTTAAATTTGGCAAAAAATGTAGTTTTTAACCTCTAGTATCTTGCAAAGTTTAAAGAAAAATCCACAATTTTTAACCGACTTTAAAAAAAAGGTTCTTCGCCTGTATGTTTTTTTACATTATTTTGCACAATATTTCCTTATAAACTATGAGACAACACCAACAAATATGCAGTTAAACAATATTAACTTATCCAATGTATCGAATTTTACTGAATAAATAATTGTGTTATTTTTTTTTTAAATTGGTTTGGGGATATACAATAAAGGATTTTTTTAAACCTAACTAGACACAAAAAAAAAAATTGAAACAAAAAAGCCGGAAAAGTTTTATTTTTATATGACAAAATAAGATGAAATGAAAAAATCATGCACGAAAACCGGTGTTGTACCGCAATTGAGAAACCCTCTGAACGTGAAAATTAATTTGGAGACTTATTTAAAAAAAAAAATTCTTTTACCCACAACTACAAAAAAAATTGGTAATTTTAGCCAATTGTTTAATTGGTAAGTAATAAATATAGACGTTATACTACTTTAAAATGTTCTATGCGGAATTTTGCCCATGTGTGGAAAGGACACGGATACGAAGGAGTCCCATGCGTCACCGTATCCGGAATGTTTACATCCAGGCATTCTTTGTCTAATCCATACCTGCTATTGTTCAACACAATAAAAGTCATTTTAAACGTATCAAGCTGTCACGACGTGTATGTTTCTTGCTATTTAACATTATTTATTTGTTAGTAAACCTAAATATTTAGGGTGTTCCAACTTTATTTTTACACAAAATAACTTCGTCCCTGTACAGGGTGTCCGGTTACAATTGCAGGGTATCTTGGTTATTAAAATAAAGAGAAACTAGCAGTTTTCGCAAAGCATTGGCACTTCTTAATAAAACAAAAAATTACGCTAAAATATTTTTAAGGCAACATGATGAAATTCCTTTTTTTTCTATTTTGGGACCCCCTGGTATTTCAGTTGTCTTGTTACTTACAACAAAAGTAAAAACTAATCATTGTAGTAATTTTGATGTAGAATTCAGTGGTATAGTTAGACTTTTCTTTTTAATTTATATTTTTTGATATATAAACGAAAAATACGATTTTTCTGATTAACACTTTTTTTATTTTAAACACCAAATTTATGTTTTTAATATTTGTAAATAAATTTTAAAATAGTGGGCCATAATATAGACTTTATAACCAAAAAATAAAGTTAGCACTTAGTTCAGAGTTTGTTTACACTTTACAACAACATTTAAGTTTTAGCTATTTTACCCCGCCTAGTACCGCTATTCACCCATCGGTTTCTCTAGTTTTTTAAATTCTTAGTTAATTAAAAACTTAATAATTTGGATCGGCGGTGTTCTAACTCAGTATATCCATGATTTAAAAAAAACATTTGAATTAAAACAAAACAGTAGAAAACCATGTATGAAACTGATACTTTGAAAATTTAAATATAAATAATAATATTGGTAACTGTTAAATATATACGCACAAATGATTTTCTAAAAATCATGGATGCAAACTGATTTTCAATATTAAGTTGTAAAGTCTATATCATGGCATTATGCAACATTTAATTTACAAAATTAAAAACATAAATTTAAGATTTTACAATATAAAACAACTATTACGTACTATATATCTTTAAAAAGCTCTTATTCACCCTAATTTAATAATTAAAAAATATACAGGTTTTTCCATAAGAAAAATCATATTTTTGGTCGAGTGTCGGTTCGTATCTCAAAAAATATAATTTTTTAAAAAGTACACCACTGAAATCTACGTAAAAATATCTAATAAGGTTAGTTTTTACTTTAATTGTAATTTACAAGACTACTAAAGTACGAGTGGGGTCCCAAAAGAAAAAAAAAAGAATTTCTCCCTTCATGACAAAAATGAAGCGGGCCATAATTTTTTTAGTGTCATCTCTCGTTTTATTAATAAGTAGCAACGCTTTGCAAACATCGCAAGAATGTATCTTTAATAATAACTGAGATACCCCCGCTGCTGCAACCAAAATGGAACACCTTGTACTGCAGTGATCGGCAATTTCGACTGTTTCGTTAACGACTTTGATAATATAAGTAGTTTTTCTAAGAAAATAATAAATATCGAGATATTATTCTTTATTGTAAAAATATTTTTAACAAAATAGCTAAATACCAATAATTCTAAAAAATTATAAATATTTTCAGCTTATTAATAATTTTTTTCAAAAAGTAGTAGTATTTTGTCGCTAATCACTTATTTTCAAACAAAATTAATAATATTTTTTTGGCAATAAATAATAACTTTTTAAAAAATTAGGTAAAAAAATAATTTTTTCGTTAACAGTTTTGATAATATGTATTAGTGTTTATTTCACAAAAATAGTGAATATGTTAATAAAATACTAATTTTTAAATAGATATTTTTAAAGTTAATTAGTTGCACCCTATGTAAACCTATACTCTGGCGTAAGGCGTACTAGACCAGAGTGCGGAAAGCCTTTAAAAGGGGTAAAAAGTGAGATAACATTATAGTAGAATAAAATCCATTACAAAAGTTAAAGATTATAACAAATTAAAGAAAAATAAATTACGGGTTATTTAAGTTTGCAGGGGGGGTTAAGTGTAAAATAAGGTTTTTTGATTTCCAGCAAAACTACAAGTCCTATGGAGAAAAAGATAAATGACAAAGTTGTAAAAATTAAAAGATTTACAACTTTGTATACACTTTTTCTTACATATGCTCAAAATCTATGTAAAAAAAAATCAAATAACCAAGTTTTTGGTTCGTTTACTTTTATCTTTTACAAAAAATAAATTATTTTTACGAAAATTGGTAAAAATGTACCTTTGTATGTCCCAAACTAACTTTAATTTTTGTTGGTTGTTTTAAAATATTTATTTTTTACAACATTTCGACTTAACATCAAAAAGTTCAATCAAATATTCACTAAAAATATCGTCATGTATAAAAAGTCCGTATTCTTTTTGTTCGTTAAAATCTTTACCTTCTTTCTTCATCTTTTCTGATGGTGTAAAAAAATATACATTACAATGGGAAATGTTCTCAGAAAATGCAAATGAACTCGGATCCGTTTTTTAAAATCATTATTAGACCATGGTCGGTAATTTTAGAAACCAAAAAATTATAGTTGAATAATATAATAAAGAAAATTAAAAAAATAATAAAAAAATAATCTGAGGTCGTGAAGTGGATGGGATTTTTAAGGGTAAAAAAGGGTGTTTTTGATTTTCGGCATAAATACAAGTCCTACGAAAAATATTTTTTTAAGAAAAGTTACCATTGTAATGTATATCTTTCTTACACTATCAGAAAAATATATTTCACAAACAAAAAGCTCACCGAGTTTTTTGAAAATGCCGATATTTTGACACGTGAATTTTTTGTTGAAAATAGGGGTACTTTTTCAATATTAGGTCAAAATAATGTATAAAAATAAATATTTTAAATCCAAAAAAGTACAGTATACTATTTGGAATATACGAAGGTTAGTTTTTACCAAATTGCGTAATTTCTTATTTCTTGCAAAAATAAAAATAAAAACCAAAAACTTGGTTAACTGAATTTTTCACATAAATTCAGAGGTTTTGTAAAAACGCGTAAATAAAAAGTTGTGGATCTTTTATTGTTTAAAACTTTGCTATTTAACTTCTTTCCATAGGACTTGTTTTTTTTTCTTTAACCAACTTTCCTCTTCTGCACCTCAGATAGTCTGTAATTTATTTTTCCTTAAATTTTTGTTATACGTTTTGGCTTTTACAATGGATTTTATCTTACTATATTTTTCTTTGTTTTAAAATTTTTTATCCCTGGTCTACAGGGTGTCTCAGAACTTATTCGTAAAACTTCGCGCGATTCTACAATAAGAAAAAAGCTGTCATCAACAATGTTTTATTTTTGAACTCCAGGGTGTTAAAATTTTAAAAACCTATTGTTTTTTAATGATAACTTTTATGCCAATGCAGATATTTTTAAGAAAATTTGGGGACGTCTCCTATGCACAAGACATTTTTGGCATACATTAAAAAAAAATTGCCAGTGTTGTCCATGAGAGGTTTAAGGTAAATATTTTTTTATTAAAAAAATTGGTAGCCAATTCATTTTTCTTAGATAATTTTTTTTTAATCAACACAAGAATTTGCCTTTTCGTTTAATAAACGTTTATTAAACGATATTGTCGTGTATTTTTGATTTTGGTATATTTATTACACCTCTATTAAACATTTTTAAACACGTGCATATTTTTAATCGTATATTCAACGTATGTCATATCATCTTTTAATATCATAAAATTTTTTAAAAATATTTTACTTTATATTATGGTCTCATTTATGTGCGTGTTTTAAAAATGCACAAAATATGTTTATAGTTTGGAACTATTAATGATAATCTCATGAAACACTCTTATTTTCGAGTATTTTAAAACGTTTTTTTCTTACTATTTACTGAAATTTCAACGTGTGAAACTAAAGCATAATCGACGTCTATTATAGATTATTTTTTATTAGAAAACTAACTATTATTGCTTTAAAATCATTATTATCATTCTCCTATGACAATATCATTGGTTTAGTAATAATATTTTTATAATTTTAATCTGATGTTAATATTTGCAAATATTTGACTTGTGCTTGTATATATAATATTGTCTAAAATTCTCAAGTAAACGTACCAATAATCTACAAAATTTACTCATCCGTTCGGCATTATTCCAATAACAGCCAATAACAGCCTTCAATAACGACACGTGATGCGCGGCAGTCGCTTTTCTCCGGCTTTCAACTGACCAGTTCGAAGTGACTTATGAGATTCAATGGCCGCCGAAAGCCGCTAAACAAAACGTCAGCCGGCTTCATGTTTCTTGTTGTAAAATATTGTGCAGTGCATTGTTTTTCCGATTGCTAATAAAGTAAGTACCTACTTTTTACCTTATTTTACTTGCGCTCATATCAATTCAATAGTTATACATATTACATATAATATTAGATAAGAATTGTTGATGTTTTATTTGATGAAGTCGGCAAAAATGGCCGCTGAACCTGTTGCGGAAATTTTCGTTTTGATCTCTCAACCCCTATTATACCTTATTTATAAGTGAATGATTATGGCTCAAACACTTGGATTAGGTGAATGTCACACTCTACACCTCTGTTTTGTTTTAATTTTTAGTATCACTCAAAATAAAATTATTGAAATATATCTTGGTTATTTAATGGTCTATTATACGTTTTTAATACACCATTTATAAACGTCTAATATATACGCTTTAATTTATGTGTATTGTGTACTATTTTAGTATTATTTTTAATTTTCTTAGAAATGTTTGGGTTGAAAGAAGTCGTCCATATTCTCAAAGAGACCTGTTATAACATATCAAAAGAAAACAACAAAAGTCTCGGTCTTAACACTTTTTACTAATTAACCGTTAAATGGTGACATGTGTTTCGCTCCTAAGAGCATCATCAGACCTAAAAAATAATACAAACAAAACCAATCAATTACAATAAAGACCTTAAAATTACAAACAAATAATAAAACACGTGTTCATTTACTTTTTATCCTCTATCATATTCAGAAAAAAAATTGAGGAAAGTTCCTCATTGAATCACCACTAATTAGGCCAACCTAGGAAGCATTCGTTTAAGGAGACATTGACATGCAAAGCACTGAATGGTAATTTCAAATACATTTTACTAAACCGCACTTGCTAGAAGGTTCACCCAAACCAACGCGAGATGCGGGAACGGGACGGGAGCGGGACGAATTTGACACAAAATATTCCTCATGGATATAGGAGTATTGTTTTATGATGGGACCTAGCTTCTACAAAGCGGGATATATGTATGTATTCACAACGCGTTGGTGTAAATATATTCATATCCCGCCGTAGAAATAGGTTCTGCATCCGTTTCACCCCTGTCCCGTTCCCGCATCCCGCGTTGGCTTGGGCGTATCTTTAATCTACCTCTAACAACCAATTTATTATGCAAAAACACTAAGATCACCTGTGCTTTTGGTTTGCTTGCTTACTTGTCAGAGGTGGTCAAAATTTTCAAGGTAAGGACCGTGCAGGAGTCATTTGTCGGGCACTCACAGACAAAGCTATCGGACAGGCATGCCAAGATTGGCTTAAACTGTCTCAAACAGCGATACGTATGCAAAACAGGAAGACTCGATTATAAGTTGATTCTAGAATTTTTTAAGTTTCAACTGTTTTTATGCTCTATACATTTTTGTTGCTGTTGTTTTTATTACTTTTATTTATCAGGAGTGCAGTGTTAAGTGTTACCAGCCGCGTCCTTTTGACGCAGAATTTGTTATTTTATTTTTATTTTTGATTTAGTAAGCCTCAAACGAATGTAGTACCTAATACATATATCTATATTATACATACAAAATTGTTTTTCGTATACGTCAATATTTGATTTTCATATGGCTTTTAACGTAAAATTTATTCTAACATATAAACGCATAAATTTTAAGACTTTTTAACGTGTTTAGTAAACGTTACAGTCTTTGTATATATATATACCGTTTAGGGTTTATTAGAAACCGCTTTTAATTGGCACGATTTTTGCGTAAATGAATAAAAACAAATTTTAGCCATGGTCAAACTGTAGAATTTGATATTATTAATATGAAATGACCATGCCTAGAAATTTGCTCCTAACTAAATTGGCATAAAAAGTATTTTAAAAATGTAGTAGCGTACCATTTTCTTATTAAAAATATTTACCTTAAAATTTTTTGACCAACAGTGGTAATTTTGTTTATGTATGTCGAAAAATGTCTTCTTGTGCGTAAAGGTGTCCCTAATTTTTTTTTAAATATCTGCTTTGGTATAAACCTTATTTTAAAGAAAAAAATAATTTTTTACAATTTTCAACACTCTGTAGTTTAAAAACTGCGACGTTTAGGACATTGGTTATACGAAGTTATTTTCTTATTTTTTATTGTGGAATTAGCCCTTAAAGTATGTCGGATAAGTTGTGAAACACCCTGTATAGTGCGCGTTCTACGTCTCATGGTAAAAGAGACTAGATCTAAATAATAAAAAAGTTTTGTTAGTTTGTTAATTTATGCATGTTTTCAAAAACACGTTATAAATTTAAAAAAATAAATGCCCAATAAGTTACTTTAATACAACCGCTTTAAATTAGCATAACATCATAATATATAAATAATAAACCAGTTAGTGACGTCAAAGATTTATTAAATCATTAACCCCGCAAATTTAGATTTGTTTTTAAATGTTTTGCCTTTCAGTTATCGAGTTTAGGTGTTCCCTTCTCAAAATCTCTTTGGCTGACCTACAAACGGATTTTCCAAGGACGTACGTCGTTTCCTGAACAATCTGTTGCACCGGTGAGTAACTTCGGCTATACCTGAATATTGACATTCAGCAGCGCGGCGGTCTGCTTGCTTCGTGCAGTTGCCGCAGTATTTTTAGCGATCTCCTGCGAGCCGCGCGAGTGTTTTAATCGATTGTTGAATGGTTTTCTCGTGAAAACATATCTAGAAAACCATGGCCGAGGAACAGGAATTAATTAATGACGACACGAACGACTTAAACACCAAATTCGGGCTCCGGCTGAAAGGCAGAAAGGGTGCTCTGAAGAAAAAGAATGTTTACCAAATTAAGGATCACAGATTTATCCCTAGATTTTTCAAACAGCCAACATTTTGCTCTCATTGCAAGGATTTTATTTGGTAAGCTTTTCGTCCTATATTACACTAATATTTTTGATAGAAACATTAAATATACGAATGACAAAAATAGCGCAACCACCTCACAGGGAATATATTATAGGGTGTTTTTCTTTTTCTGTAAAAAGATGCCGTGTGCCGTGCGATATATTTTTGTGTTAAGTTAATTTACTTAGCCTAAGTTTATTTCATAATTTGTGCCAGCTACCAATAATAAAGGTTATTCGTGTCAGAAAATTACCATACATAAGCTAGATGCGTATCGTATTATTGTTCCCCCTTTTATTCCTTGTATGATTAAATGCGGTTTTAATGCATAATATGTATGAGTATGTTTAGTGACAATTTGTTCCTATTTTTATTTTAACAGCGGTTTATCTATTAATGTCGTATAAAAATAATGTATGGTAAAATGAGTAAATAGTATAATAATTAATAAAATGTTTTAACAAATAATTAGCTATATTAACAGGCAAATATCTACTTGCGTATTTTTTTAAATTACACAATCAATAAAAATAAACACTCGTTAATTTAATTATAAAAGACACTTTTAAAAATAAGGCTGGCCAAGTAAACGCTTAAAAATAAACGTACAAATTAAAAATACAAGAAACAATCGTGTTCCCTTTTAAAAACTCCCTTCTCTCCCTTATCGTAACTAGAAGAATTGAAGAGGCTAGTTTAAAGTGTACATTTTCCAATATTAGATTATTATATTGGATATAAAATATAATAAAAAGGACCTATATAGAATATTGAATAAGGTGTAAAATGCATTAATTTTTAAGTGTGAACAGTGAACACTTTGTTGTGGATGTTACCAATGCCTAAAATGCAAATTATATAAGAGCCCGTGAGCCGTAAGCGGCAGACTTTTGTTATTTTGTAAAAGCTGAAATTTGGCAGTGCATGCTTCCAACATAGGTGGAGCGATGGGAGACTGAAGTTAATTGATAGTGGCTTTGGCAGGTACCAGGTACCAAAGTGTAATCAATAAAAACTTAACTTTCGTCACTTTGTAAAAGCTGAATTTTTACTTTGGTACTTATTAAAAATATTTCCACAGTGGCAACCCCTTGACAGACAAACAATTTGGGGCCCAATGGTAAAAAATCAAACAAAAACTAACAAGTTTTTTTATTTTAATTTTTTTATTTAAATCACTTCGTATATAACAAAAAATTTTAGGACATACTTATTTCAAAACCCTACAAGTCTTATTTAAGAGTTTTAGTCATATCTTAGTAAATAACAAATAACAAAATTATTGGACTTTCTTGGACCATTGGGTTACCCCAAAATGTTTGTCTGCCAAGGGCTTAAAACTGTCTGGCGACTGAGGAAGTATCTTCTAATGCACTTACAAAATGACGAAAGTTTAGTTTCAATTCATTAACCTTTGGTACCTGGTACCTGCTAAAGTCACTATAAGGGAAACTTCATAGTCTACCATTGCTTCTACCAACCACCTTCTGGATGTTTTAAATTGTACTATTTTATCCGTTAGTACAATTCTAACATCTAGAAGGCGATGCTTCTACCTATATTGGGAGAATGCACCGACAAACTTACAGCTCTTACATTACGATGGTCTGCCAATCACGAGCTCTTGGACTATTAGTTAAATATGGGTCTGGAAAATACAAGTATTGGAACACTTTTATTTAATTTTGGAATTAAACAGGAGCTACAGTACATTTTAAAACTAGGCCCCTCTGTAATGGTTTCTGACAAGCTTGTCTTAATATTCTTAAATTATAGTTTTGTTCTCGGTTTTGTATTATTTTCCTTTTTTAAAGACGTTCCCAAGGAGTACTGCGACCATTAAAGTCTCTAGAGGCGTCGACAGTTAGTTAGTTAACCTATCTTCTCCTTCTTTTGTAGAGAATATAATTGTTTTGAAACGTTTTTGGGGTTATATATTTACTTTCAAATAATTTACAATAATGGCTTCGTAATTAAAGAATGGTAGATTTGTTAAAAAAAAATAGAGTGATAAAATTAATAATAATCCAGACGGAATACCTGATTGCAAAAAAATATTCCTACAGCAAACTAATGGTATAGTTTTGATAAATGCATCCTAACTATGTATGTAAAATACTTCCGGACCAAAATAATGCGTTAGGGGGTTAGGTGGTTTTTAAGGGTAAAAATGGTTTTTTGCAATTTTAAGCTAAATTATACCTCCTAATAAAAAAAGTTTAACGTAAAAGTAGCGACATTAAAAACCTACAACTTATGTAATAACTAGTTTTAACCAAACCTCAAAAATTTTCGAGAAAAGTAGAAAAAAAAAGGTTTTTTCGGTTTTTTTATTTTTATCTTTTACAAAAATAGCTAAAATAAACAAGTTTACATATTTTACCGCTATTTTTAAAAATTGTAAGAAAAGTTAAAATGATATTTAATTATACGTAGGTACCCTAAAACGTCCGTCAGGATAGGACTAACATGTTAAATATGCATATTTGAAAAGCCTATATTTCAAAATTTAGTCCCGTAAGGCCCTTAAAAATCCTATGTATAAATGACACTTATAATTATGTGTATGCAAAGTTTAAAACAAATCTTAAGAAAAGAAATTTTTTTGGGAACGTTTGAGTACCCAGAAAAAATGTGTTACATTGGTTTAAAAAGTCAGGAACCTTGGTTGCCACAATAAAAAATGTATTTTTCCACGACCGTTAAAAAATGCAGTTTTCCTAATCGTTAGCATGAAGATAAAGTACTCCATTCTAGTACACTACATAAAGTGTTAAAAAAGTAAATTTTTTATTACTTTGAAGCTTTTTTTTCACACTTTGAATTAGTGTTGTGTTTCCATGCCTACTACAATAAACCCTAAATATCAATTTATGCAATGTAACAGTAAACGCGACATCAACTGAACCCAACGGTCAAGTTACCATCCATCGACTTCGTCAGTATTACTTTTAGTTCATGTGTCACTAGTTTTAAAATTTGACAGTTTGTGAGTAAATTTATGATATATTATTTAATATAATAATAATAATGAATTTGGATGACTAAGAAATTAAAAAGAAATTTATACTATTTTAGTATTATTTCTACAAAAAGTAAGTAGGCACATACAATTTTCTAAAATTAAATCACGGCATAGTTATGAAAAAATAATTGTTTTAATTGTTTTAAAAAATATGGAGGCTATGATTTTTTGCTGCAATATAATGGCTGCGCTGCAAAAATTAAAATTAATAATAATATTAAATAAATAATACATGTATACACTGGTAATTTGGGAAATTTTTATACGATCGTAGAAAAAATATAGAATGTAACACATGCATAAAGTGTCTTTTTTTACTTATGGGATTGCAGTACGAGCATAATTAGTAAATATAACTTTTTTAAAAAATCTTAAAAACGGCAGAAAACCCTATTTGGCACTTTTACCAAACATAAAAACAAATTTGTTTTATAAAATAATTCGTAAATAAATATTAAAACAGGAATATTTACCTCCTACTTTCATTTCAACTGCTATTTCTTTTCATAATTTCTTGTTTAACGCTCTGTTATGATATTGTTTGCTTTTTTGATCCCATAAAGATCTTTTTTCGTGTACTAAAGTTATTAGTATATCGCAATCCATCATGTTCTCCTTAAAACCTCAAAATATAATTAACAAAACGCAAGTTATTTGTACGAATATCTATCAAAAAACAAAATATTTTGGTCGTATTCAAAACACGTACGAACTCGTACGAATTCTTATCCAATGTAACCGTCGCCTTATGCACCTAATACATACATAAATTACTATAAGTCAGTAAGCATATTTACTTACTAGATATACAGGTTGAGCTAAATAACATAACACATGGGTAATGTGAGGAAAAGAGACAATCTAACTGAATTCCGGCATGTAAACATGCGTAACTAATATTGCTTGTTTTGTTATTCTATTACTCTCCGATGTACCAACACTGCTTGCTCAAGCAGTGATCTCAGTATAAAGTGCCCAAAGTATAGAATAATAATTTTTTTATAGTTTTGATGGTTTATACATGTTACATAAATGATATAATATTAATAAATATAACAAATAAAAATGACAATTTTCGGTTTTTTTAATATTTAACTGCATAAGTATCTGATGAATTATATCAAAAAGTTGACAAAATTGTGTTTGATTTTCTTTTCTTATCAGAGCATATCACACAATTTAGGACATTTTATCAGTTTTGCAAAAAGTCACTTGTGGTTTTGTGGATGTTGTGTGCACTCGAAAATATCTTTAAAAACAGCGTATTAGCCATAACAAGATAATTGCCTCATACGAGTATTAAACGAATACTTATTTAATGTATCCATATACCTTTTGACTGCACTACATAAACATCTTAAACGCAAATATTTTCAAAACGGTTGCTTAGAGTAATTCTTTAAAGTATATATTTTTGTGTAGAAAGTAAAGGGAGTTTACTTGTTTATTTGAATAGTAAATACAGAATAGTAAAAAAGAATTTGGACGTTTTAGAAAAAATTAAAAATTACTGTAGCTAGCGCTCTCTAGTTTACACATAGAAATTATTACTAAATCTGAATAGCTAATACCTCAAAGTCCCCAGATACCGAGCTTTATTAAAATATTTAAGCAGTATTAAAAATGATATTTTTTCACTTTGACACCCTGCGTCTTCCTATTATCAACATTTGGATATAGGTATGTTTGGTTAAATTCTAATATTTTGGTGTATGGAATCTGTGTTATTTCTGTGTATCATTAATTAGCAGACACCCTGTGTTAAAAATACACTCCTAGAGAAAAAAACCGGACAAACAAATATTTGTTTAAATTTAATCGTAAATAACTTCTTTAAATACGATATTTATACTTATCTTTTTAATTTCGGAAATATAATCCAAATGTTCCCAGTATAGCGTATATTAGGACCATTATAATTAAACTGCACGTTTTTAACACGCTTTTATTAGCTTGGGTTGTAACTATCTATCTATCTATCTATCTATGTAACGGAATCTTTGAGCCTAATTTTACCAACTTCCAGCGATTCAATTTCTTTGAAACTTTGCACACATATCAAGGACCGATGACAATGCAATAATTTAAAAACAGTATCCCGTTATCCTGATTAGGACCGCCAGGATACATAAATCCTTTCTACAGATCCTCTGTGTCTCTTGGCAAAATGGCGAAGGAATTTTTAGTGAATAAACTGGAGCATTTATTTTTAAAAACTAATTGATATATCGAACTAAAAATGAAAAATAAATATAATAGCTTAAAAACTAAAAACACGCTTATATGCAACCGAACTAAAAATTAGAAAATAATTTTTCATTACAAAGAGTTTGTCACTTCAGAATAAAAGCGTGGGGTGCTTAATATATTAAATGTTATAATTATTCTATTTGCAAATATCTATGATGGAAAAGTTATGAAAAATAGTAAAATGCACCCCACGCTTTTTACTCTGAAGTGACAAACTCTTTGTAATGAAAAATTATTTTCTAATTTTTAGTTCGGTTGCATATAAAAGCGTGTTTTTAGTTTTTGAAACTATTATTAATTTTTATTTGTATTTTCTTCTAGAATAGGATACTGGTATAAAAAAAAATGTTTAGAAAAGATGGGACTTTAAAATACAATACGATAAAAAAATGTATTTATGCAGTTTCCATATCAAATAATAATCTTAATGAAAGAAGCTTCTACTAGACCAGAAGATAATTAAAGTCGGTCCAAAAACCAAAAAGTTATTTAAAATTGAATTTGAACAAAATTTTGTTTGCAATTTTTTGTTTAGCTCCGCCTTCCACTATTGAACATATACTTAAGAGGATGCCGTACACGTTAAATTGAGCTAAAACGCGATTCCCTGCCGTTTTTAAATATTTGTTTTTGGAAAAAAGTTGTATATAGAAAAGTTTTTAAAACGATCCAGAGATTATAGGAAAGTGGTTATTTTTACGGTTTTGTAATTTTGTGAAATTTAATGTGTAAATTTATAAACATTACCAAAATTTAATTAACTTTCCGATAATCTTTGGATCATTTTAAAAAACTTTTCTATATACAACTTTTTCCAAAACAAATATTTAAAAACGGCAGCGAATCACGTTTTAGCTCAATGTAACGTGTACGGCATCCCCTAATTTATTATTTGAACCTATTTGTTTTGCAATTTCACTTATGTTTACTTGTAGCACTTTATTTCCATTTAAACTTAAAAGTTTTTTTGACATAAACAAAAACAATGGCGCTCGCTTGCTGGGATTTATAGAGCAGTAAACTTTACATACTGTGAACGTGTTTACGAATACTCTGCGGATGGACCCCTGCTCGAGCAATCCCATGGGGGAAGCGTTCAAGCCTATAACCACTAACCTTGTTTGTGCGTTTGTACTCACATTTTTAATTGTCTTTAATTAATATAAAGGGTCTTTCAATAAGAGTGATAGTATTTCAACAAAATATTTCTCGGTTTCTAATCCATATTTTTTTAATTTCTAGGTATTACTATATTTAGGATAGTGTGCAGTTTTATGATGCAGCGTCTGATTTTTCTTGATCGGTTGGAAGCACTAAAGAAATAATATCAAGGTGGTAGCTCAGTGTTGTGGCTACTTACGGTTTATTTACTCGAGAATTGGGTCTCCATCATAGGTACTCTGCACAGGGGAGGACCATATTATCATTAAATGCCCATATTTGCAATTATGTTTGTTCAGGTAAAAAAAATCGGTTACAAAGGATGTAGCATAAAGGGGGGCATGGCCTCCCTACCCCCTTATGACCTGGAAATTTGTCCAGTTCGTTTTATCTCTCTGGTTGAACGCAAGTTCCTATAACTATGTCTCTGTCATTTTTCATGGGAGGTAGTCGCAGAGGGTGCAATCATTGCCTTTTCATGGTTGCCAATTTGTTTACAATTTCTGCATGTAAACTTTAATGTCTTTCTTTGGCTAAAACCTAAATATACTATACGATGATACGAAGAATAAAATATTTTTAACTTGACAACGCTGCCGCAGTCAGTCACGCTGAAATGTTATTTGATATTTGTGTTTGATATTTTTTAATGGCCGATTTGTTTGGACAGTTTGTTTACAATTTTTGTGATTTATTGTGTGTTACGTGGTTTTTTACCTTTAATTGGACTTTGAATATGGACTTTTATTAGTGATCACAGTGTATATATTAAATTTGTGCTTTTCAACAAATAATTTGAGGTAATATTGACATGGTTATCTGTAAGAAAAATCTTTATGGAAACCAAATAAATGACATTTTTAATTAGATGTGGATAATTATTTAATTAAACCCCAATATTTTATACAAATAGGAAACAAAACCAAGTACCTTATATTAAGGGCAAAAATGGCACCGCTATATAACTTGAATTTGGCGGGCACGCGATAAAGTCGACTCACGCGCCATCAGCATTTACCTTCCTTGAAGACAGACAAGGAAGGCCCTGCAGCTATCTCTCTCTCGGATAATTTATTTACATTTAGTTGCTCGTCTCATTGTTGTCTCTGATTGAAGATGAGTTAACTTTACGTCAAAACTCATCCACAAACTGTTCCACAGTGCGTAAGATAATCTGCGCAGAGTACCGATGATGGAAATCCCATTTTTGAGTGGATAAACTGATCGAGACGAGTCAGATGCTGCAGCATAACAATGCATTCTATATTAAAAAAAGTAACACCTTGAAATTAAAAATATGTGGATTAGAAACCAACAAATCTTTATTTGAAATACTATCACTCTTATTGAAAAGACTACATATTAAAAAAAGCTAACGAAAAATAATGCATTGACTCTGATGTTTTTAAAAACCAATGACAGGTGGTCTCAGTTCCATTTTTTAAACAATTTTATTCTTCATTGTATACAGGTGTGGAAAAATAAAAAGCTACCCAGGCAATGCGTAGAAAGGTGATAGTCTAACCAGTAAAAAACATTATCATAAAGAGATTAGACAAAAAGAATGCTGCCGGCATGCAAACACTATGACGCATGATTGCAGATTTTGTTGCCTTACTGGCATATAGAAATTAGCCAGACAATTAAACCAATAAGCAATGCGTGGAAAAAGACTAACGCGAATACCGACACATCTAAACATTTTGGATTGGGTGACTAATACGTACTTTGTTTGTTATTGCATGACTGGCAGATATACCTTTAAAATAGCTAATGCGATATACCTGTTAATGTGCATGTATTTATCAGTGCTTTACCGAATGTTAGAATTTTTACATTTGCAAATGCGAATACGAATAATCATCTCAATATTCGCGAATATCACTGTATCTATTTAAAAAAAACTTTGGTTTGACGTTAATATCTGAACTTTTGTCAAATCATAGTAAAATATAGCCTATAACACTTCTGAATAGTGTAGATTTCTGATTGTGAAAGAATTTTTGCTGTAGGTTTAGTTCTTCCGGAGATTAGCAGCTACAAACAAACAAACCCACAACTTCATAAAGTTACAAACTTTACCTCTTTATATATATTAGTATAGATTAGCTAGAATTTGCATGTATAAAAAAATGTAAAGTTGCCATTATACAGGTGTGTTAAAAATCTAAGGGTTATGTTTGGAAATAAAATAAAGCCTTGACCTAGGGCATTGACTATAACTTTTAAGTTAACCCATTCACAATACGTGTAATTATTTATACAGTGCATTCCAATTAAAACGAGCCACCCTCTATAATTCTGTTATTTGTGCATCAAATAAAAAATCCTGAAACACGTCAATTTTTATTTTTAGGCGGACAAACAGACTTTAGTTTTTCAAAATTGTTTCAGTAGTTTTCGAGAAAATGTACCCTAAATACTTGGTGTCTTTAGCCCCTGTAAGTTTTTTTTTTAATATAATATAATGAAATTCGGTGAGTTGATATGTTACGGGCAATTTGATAAGTTCGGGCACTATTAATAATGACCGGTCTATTATACTCATAATGCTCTGACCTCAACTGGGCAATGTGAATAGAACAGCATGATTAATCCTATGTTGGGCAAAGTAATAAAATAGGTAAACTGTAGTGTTTTTATACTAACCAACTACTACAACTAACCAGAACACCCCTGGCCCATATTGTCGTATTGACAATTTCATATATCACCTAAATGTGAAATATTTCATGATTAGATTTATTTTGTTACTCCTGTTTAGCCGAAAACAACCTAATCTTTAATACTTAAATTAGGATACCCAGTATATTTTATTTATTTCAATAGAAAACATTATTCTTAGTACAATAACATTCAATTTGATACTTTTTTACATCTAATCTCTAAATATTTTAAATTTTTAATCTAGAGTGCCCATAAATGTAATATAAAACGTTGCATTTTTGACCAAGTAGTCACTGAAAAATAAATAGTTGCATCTATTTTTCGTATTTTTTGGACCAAAATTTACAGTTTTTACGCTAAATTAAAAATAAAAATATTTATGGGTTAAATGTCAAAAGGTGACGGTAGGTTATGTTACTGTACGCGAAATGACATTGTCTATTTATATAAATAAAAATATACCCGGTGTACATTTTAAATAGGAAAGTTAAGTTCATTTCTGGCTAAACCGGAAGTAACGGAAAACAACTGAATTTATAAAAAAAAGCACCAAGTATTTAGGGGTTCAGTTTCCTCAGAAACTAATAAACCAATTTTTTAAAAACTTAAGTCTCATAAACAGACACTAGATAAAGAGAGATTTAAGAGATAATTTAAAACTCTTTGTGTTGGGGCCTGTATCCAATTGATCCCCTTTCCTATTAAACTTTTTGACACTTATGTTGGTGGGGGAAGGGATAACCTTAGACAAGTCAGTTTTGACACAAAATTGTGTCGACCTAAGAATACAAAATTAAGATGTTTCAGGATTTTTTATAAGTGGTCAAATATCAGATATATGGAGGGTGGCTTCTTTTAATTGAAATTATGCAATGTATATCATATTTGATAAATAAAAGATTTTATCCGGTAAGCAGAGAAGTAAAGATCGCGTTCTATTAGAATCTCATAATAAGTGTTTTTAAGGATTTTAACCTGTATAAAATATTTTTTAACAAAAATCTAATTATCTTTTAAGTTAACAATATATAATACCGGAATTTAGTGTAATAAACATGGTTTTCAGCTGTTTAATTCCTATGTAAATAGAATTATTACGGTTTTTAAGTTTATTATTGCATTAAGTCATACGTAGTATTTACAACTAGTAGGTATGCTACCTGTAGTTATATTTAAAAACATTATTATTTTAGGTTATAAAAGTATAATTTTTAAAATATAAAGTTATTTTTAAGGGCTTTTAACCACATACCGGGAGGTGCATTTGCCAGACTGGTCATAGAAAATTCCACTTTCATTCACAACTTGTGACACGTGTTTCGCTTACACTGTAGCTTCTTCAGACGTGTTAATTAAACATTGTTTAAGTCAAAATAAAATATTTTTATATGCAATTTTAAATAGGACTTATCACATTGGCGCTCCGCTAACGGTATGGTCATTTATTTAAATAGCAAATAGATATTTAATCGGACCGTAAGCTTACCGAGACCTGAGCGTCTATTGTGCAGTGACCATTATGTGTCTTCTGTTATTGATAAATTACTTTTAGTTATTACTACGTACGCACGTAGTTATAACTGAATTTAATAATTTGTAAGAAAACGCCATTTTCGTTTGGGAAATTAAAAACTTTAAAAAATCATACTCATAAATTAAACGGGACTTTTACATTGGCGCTCTGGCGCTCCGCTCACGGTAGGCTCACTGTCGGATTTTTAATAAAACAAAATATTGGCTAGCAGACGTTTTTTAAAATATTTGGGTGACAATGCGTACCAAATTTTGACTTTTGTCAGTAAAAATTATCAATCAATTATTAGCTGAAATTTAATAGCTTCAAGTAGTTTGCAGAATAAGAGAAGGATACATATTTACTTATAGTCCAAGAGCCCGTAAGTGACAGACCTTCATTATTTAATATATGTATACAGAGTGTCTCAAAAAAGTTATTGCTGGAGGTGGGTTTTTAACAAATGTTTTTGGAACACTCTGTATATATCAAAATAATTTAGAGACATGCCTATTTGGAAACCCTACAACTTTTATGTAATACTTTTTGTCATATCTTGCTAATGACCAGAAATATTAGACTTCCTCGGATCAGTAGGCCACCCCAAAATGTTTGTATGCCAAGAGATTGCAACTGTCAAAACTGTCTGGCAATTAAGAAAATATCTTCTAATAGGTACCCAAGTAACATATATACACTGCCAAATAGCAATTATAGCGACTAAGAAATATTAAGGATATAAAAAAAACAAAAAAAAATAAAAAATTTAATGTTCTGTATCTTTAAAACAATCTTTTAATTACCTCAGTTAAGAAATACCCTGTATATTTCAATGTAACAATTTTAAATACAAAAAGTTGAATTTTCCTTTAAGTATATTAGAAAATGAAGGCCAGGTGCAAATTAAGTCGCCCATGAGAGGTGACTCAACTAGAGAGACATGGCTCATACGTGCAACACGCGCCGCATGGTGATCCGCATATTGAGACGCGTATGTCGCGACCAACTGCATCGAAAAATGTATGATACTCCAACAAACTAACACTGAAGCAACGCCAAAATGACTCGCGTTACGTCATGTCGCCAGTCAATTTGCGCTGTACGATTTAATTTTATCTATACTCATATTATGTTTTTAACTTTTCTTGCTAGGAGCTAATTTTGTGAAATACTTAACCGATTAAAATTCTTTTACAGTCAGAAAGCTACACTATTCAGGTCTGCTATAGGCTATATTTTATTATGATAGGACAAAAAGTTTAGATGAAAATGATGGCATATGTAATATGTATATGAAGTCAGCGTGAAAATATAATTAACGCCCAACGAAGTGGGCTAGTAGCTGTGTCGCGTCGCCACTGATTTCGATGGATTGCCAATGTTATTACCTGCGCGAAACAAAAGATACTTTTTATGGACGAAAAAATGTGTTTGCGCGCTTGGATACCACTCATTCCCGAGCTGGCTCCAAACAGCTTATCCGCATTATTGGAAAGAATTTGCCGACGCCGTCTGGGTTTTCCGTTCGCTGCTTCCCGTTCTGAGTACGGTAGCTAATGACCGACGGCCAGACGGCGGACGGGGTGCCAGTGTGCGCATGCTCGTCCACCCTTGATTTGTTTACTGCGCGAGGTCGTAAAAATCCGAAAAATGTTTCTTGCCATTGCGGATCTAAATGTGGCTTATCTATGCGCGTTGCTCGATTTACCCGCGTCTCAATTTGTGTCTTGATTAAATTTAATTAAACATATCCTAAAGTTTCAAATGCCTAATCGCGCATTTTTCCTCGGTATCAAGTTTTCTATTTAAAATTGTGTCAACATCGTCTTTTATTAAGTTTTTGGAATAACTTAGACGCACAAATATTGCAATTTTTTAAAATTTGTCTATTTTAAAAAATTTGTAAAAAGTAAATGTAAACACGAAAGGATAATTTATTACGTTTTGCCTCACAAAAGTGCAAAAATAGTGCACATGTTTATGATAATAATAATTATCAAACTCATGTGCTGTTAATGTTTGAAAGCTTTGTAATTTCTGACATCTAATAAATTTAAATTATATTTTTATCCTTTCCTATAATAAATCTTTTTTAAAATTTCCCCCTCCTTTTTAATACATTTTTTGATGTAAAGCTAAATTGGCACATAATATTTGATTTGCACCTTTTAAAAAACTGTTTTTCTAAATGCTTTTTATTATAAAATTTAAAATATACAGGGTGTTATTTAATGGATGACTAAAAATACAGGGTATGACTTCTTAGCTTATTTTAGAAAGAAAAGTTTTTATAAACATGTTTCTAAACCTTTTACCTTTTAAGTTACAGGATGTTAAAGTTAAATAAAAATGGTTTTCTTATCATAACTTTAAAACTGTTGTACCTTTTATTAACAATGGAACGTAACTATGGTTACAACAACGACAAAATCTTCACTTGTCAATGTCTCGAAGTTTACAGTACAAAAGTCGAATCTATACTAATCAAATCAGAGGTTTCCGTCGCCCTTTTATAGTGTGGTGGAAGAGTAAAGAATGATCTAGAATTTTGGAGAAATATCGCGAAAATTCCATAGTACAGGATGGCATAAAAGTTCTCAATGGATAATTCGGGCGTTTTCAGAAACCTTTGAAACTGATGAAAGAACTTGGAAAATCTAAGGTAAATTATTCAAATAAATTATCAGACTAAATTAAAAGGTCCTAGCTTTATACAATTCTATAAACTAAAAACACTTATCTTTAATATCTGTAACATTGCCCCCTCCCAAGTTTTGATCGTCTCGATCAAGTATCTTTACGGTCTTGATAGCGGCTTAGCATTTTTAGATGTACTTCTTTCATTATGCCGTGTCACCACTTTACATGGTCCCTCCCATTTTGGTTCTTCTCGATATTTTGCACTGGGCTATGATGTTTGGCCTCACGATGGTATGTAGAACCAGTGTCTGGTACCATCTCGCATTCTCGACCGCATACATTTCCAGGGTACTTGCCTGGCTGGAGCCATTGTTCTGTAACCAGGATACCCTAATTGTTATTTGTTGATGGTTCTTGAGTAACATAGCTAGCTCCGCCCGCCCAAACTACTTCTGCACGACTAGAAGGCCGCAGAAAACTGGAGCAATTTCTCTGTATTGCCCCTCTTTACCACTTCCAACAACGGATGATATTTCTTTTCTAGAAGTATTGTAATTCTGTTGTCTTTTTTCAGTTTGTTATTGTTCACGTGCGATTTCTTGCAACGCCTGTATCCTCTGGTCAAATTATTATTTGGATTGCCATCTTCTGGTACATAATTTGTTCTTTGAAGTCTTGCCTGAGTTCTGGATGTCCGCTTTGCTGTTTAAACTGAAGCGCGTAAGCAACAACTACAGAAATTTTCTTAAGCCTGGTCATTCTTAATGCTTGACTCATATCTAGAATCACTTAGACCTTCAATGAAACTGCCCACAGCTGGTTCTTTTTATTTCTTCGGGTAGGCTGGATATGACAGGTTAATCATACATACAATATCTGCTTCATACTCCTGGAGACTTTCGTTATTATTTCTGCCTTCGTTCGTTAGACCAAAAATGCATCAAAGGGGTTTTTATTTTTTACGTAAACAGTCCATCCGACAAAAAAGCTCAAGAGGGCCAAACTTTTTGTAAATAAGATAGAATTTTAAAAATAATTTTTGTTTTTAAAAATAGCAATGGCGTACCATATAGCCGCCACTGAAGGATATAATTTAAAAACACAACAAAAAAGCCTATTGTTGCTTGGGCAGGTGCATGTTTAATTTTATGAAAATATCTTAAAAGTTAAAACAGGACATATATTCATATAAACTTTTGTTGTTTATAAAATGATAGGAATCATACTCTGTATTTTTAGCCATCAATTAAATTACCTATATAAAGTAATAAATTTGATAACAATATTTATGTAATTAATCAGAAGAAATATTTACACTCAGAAGTGTTTTGAGAATTGTAAATAAACATTATTGAGTTTGTGCCAAGTGGTACTTGTGGTTTAAAAGAGCAAACCAGGTGTTTTTAGCCTAGGACTAGACTATTTTTTTCCCCCAAACCTACGGCCCCCATCCATTGAAAAGCCATAAAAGCATTCGTAGATGTCGAGAACAATACTAGAATTTAAGATTGGGCACGATACTAAATAAATTCTAAAATTGCCAGCCTGACATTAACAACGGCAACCTAATTGGGGTAAGAATTCAAGACTTAAAAAAAATATCTGAAAAAAATGAATGTTTGACAATACTTGTTTTTTCAGAAAATCTTTCAGCATCATAATTGCTGTATTCCTTTATTCTCCAGAACCGCCCAGAACGACATCATAAGTGTTCCTTTTACAATTTTTTGACATTTTTCATGTTGCAGAACCGTTCTTGACAATATTGACAGTTCAGAGAACGGTTCAGAAACGGTTTTTACAAGGTAAAAAAGAGTTACACTAATATGGTTGCCACCAGAGGCCGCACTCGGTAGCTCGCCAAAAAGCAATTTCTTCTTTATTTTTTACTTCCTGTCTATTTCTGAACTCCGCAAAGTAATCTCTGCTCTTCCCTCTTGGACGTTTACTTTCTTTTTATAAGAGGGTGTTTGCGTAAGCATTGTCGCCATTAAATAATATTCACGTTTATGTTATGTTGTTCTTTTCAGTCATTTTGAGTTAAAATGCAACATTCTATGGTCAGGTGTTGAGCCTCACTAAATTATTTTCTGAGGCATAAATCCATTATCACCTAGCCTCTTGCCTAAAAACTTGAATTTCTGCCTAATTCAAATAAAATAAATATGTTTCAACTCTCACGCTTTTAACACGCAGATCTTGTCGCCGTTTTCTCCTTTAATTTTTATACAAAATAGAAAAAAGCTAGATACATTTTACTTACTTAAGATAAACTATTAAAATCCAAGAAATTTAACAGACTTGGACTTAAAATGTAAATGAATATGCCAAATAAACAAAACATAAAAACATATATTTTTTAGAAACGAGAAGTGCATTTTTCTATAAAGGGTGCATTTTTCCACAACATAGCCCAACGTTTTTAAGTCCGGTAGTCTATTACTTTTTCATTGCCAAAGATTTACCAACTTTTAGGAAGAATGATACAGAGTACAGACAAGAAATTAAAAAAAAATTATTTCCTCTATTTTTCCCCTTTCTATCGACTTACGGAGTGCGGGTATCAGATCAGCCTTTTTTTGTAAATAACAAGGAAGCAAATGCACAAAACAATGCGTAAAAATAAGTAGCTTCGTAAAGATGCCCTCTGACGTGGCAATATTTTGATAGTTGCCTTCTGACACAATACCCATTTTTTATAATTTAATGTATGGTATAACTTCTTTTAATATATTAATATAAATCAAATCAAATGAAGTAGCTTCCAAGATCACCAGATTTAACGGTGCCCGATTTCTTTCTCTACTACCTAAAAGAAAGTATACAAAAAATAAACCGTATCGCTTAAGGAACTAAAAGCCAATATTAGAAACAAAGTTCGGTCAAATAGTAATAAAAAATGTACTAGTTAGAGCAAGGCTGTGTGAAAAAAAAACAGGGTGGTCATCTACGAGACCATATTATTCACACATGTATTTCCAAGGAATATCCTGTTTTTTAAAATTCAATATTTAAAAAATTTATTTGGTTACCTACCTTTGGCCCACCCTGTTTAATAGGTTGGTTATGTAATAGAATAATCTTGATGCGGTGTTTAGTAATTTATACTCATAATATTGTTGTAATAGTTTTTTACGACGTTAAAATAATAATATATCATTAGTATAACTTTACCATACACCTAATTTTATTATGGTTAGGTGTGCTTGACCTAGGACAGGTGACGAGATAGTTAGCTGGAGTTAAAGTTGACAAACAAATATTTTAAAAATGTTTCTATTGTTTCACCTGTTCGAGCTGAGTTATTTAATGGGTTTATTGCCTTTTAAATATAACAAGTAATAAACAAGGAAATACTACTTTTTATGTTTTAAATAAGATATTGGTCTTGAACTGCTAGTAAATAATATTAATGGTAAATGGGTCATTCTAAGTTAAGACTTAAATTCGACGTCCACGGTAAACACACCCTTGTTACAAAAAATATTAAAAGAATGTTACTATCTCTAAAAACTGGTGTTTATAGAGATGGTCACTTAAATTCATAACTTCATTATACTTAGTTTAGTCACGTTTTTTTGTTCTATTGTTTAAAGCTTTACTATTGCTATTTGATTAACCCTATAAATACAGGGTGTCCCACAACTTTGAATCTATCAAATTTTGCATTTGATAAAAACACTAACCTTTAACATGCCGTTTATCGGTTGGTATTAGTCCTAGAAAAATCATAACGAAAGAATTTTGTTTGTTTTTGTTTTAAGCTACAATTTTGCTCTCTACCGGTTTTTGACCAAATGCATAGCTTTCGAGTTATTCGCAAAAAAAAAAACCCTAAAACGTCGATTTTTCGTTTAAAAATTGTTACTCTTAATCGCAAATAACGTAACAAATATTAGTTTTAGGAAAAAACATTTTTGCTTAGAATCACTTGTCGGATCAATTCCTGTAGTTAAAATTAATAAAAAAATGTCACCCCTCAAATGGGATGGCAACCACCACTAGGGTGTTGGCGTTCTTTGATTAGATATAAATTTTAATCCTGGGACTATTCTCTACCTTCAATTAAAATTTTAAGTAAATCCGTGCAGGACCAAATAATTGCGAATTTTTACTTTTTTAAGTTTCACTTTCTGTACTACCTGGCCTATAAAACAAGTTAAAATTGATAAATTGACTGACCGCCTTGCAGACACGTTTAAAATGATTGTGTTCATCAAATATTAAAAACAATTATTAACTTTCTAAAATTTTTGTCGTTCCGCGTTTTATCATTAAGCAATTAACTTAACTAAGAATGGCCCACATGTAAATTAAAACTAGAATTAAATTATAGCAATATTTGCTTTTATTCTGTTGTTTGCTATTTATGTCCATGGTGTGTGGTTTGTTATCATAGAGTATGTAAAGATCCAAAAATCCTATTTAAAATAATGCTAGATGGTATTTATTTGGGTACACGCCAAAATAAAATTAAAAAGTACTAAAAAACCAAAAAGAATTTTAAACAAGTAAACAGATAATTAAAAATGGACGTTTCTGATTTTTAATTATTTACACCCAAAACAGTTCCCAAGCTTGACATTATTTCTTGCATTGAAGAAACATGTCAAAACTTACCAATAGAACATCAAGATGAATTTAGAATTAGAACAAAAATCGCGTTAGAAAAACCATTTAAAATTAAACAAAATTTAACACAAATTGAACAAAAAGCATTACAAATCATTAAAAAGAGACAATTCCATAAAAATTCTTCCTGCAGATAAAGGAAATGCAACAGTTATAATAGATTGTAATACATATGATGATAAAATAATGTCTCTTTTAAATGATGGTAATTACATAAAATAAACAATAACCCTACTGAATATATTGAACGTACAAATTTATAATATGTTAAAGAAACATAAAAACTCTTTTACAGATAATGGAAAGATTTAAACTGACACCTCACAACAGTAAAACACCACATTTTTACGGAGTACCAAAAATACATAAACCCAATATACCTTTACGTCCTATAATACAGTTGTATAAACTCACCTACACATCCATTAGCAAAATTTTTACTTACCATTTTAGATCCTTTGGTAAACAACACTGATTCATACATTAAAAATTCTAAACATTTCTTAGAGAGTCATCAAACATGGATATTGATCCAAATAATACTACACTGGTAAGTTTTGATGTTGTTAGTTTATTCAAAAATGTCTGATAAATAAAACATTAAATATTGTTAGAAATAAATTAGAAAGTGATGTCCATCTTGGCGAGAAGAACAAAATTAAGCATAAACACTATTCTTGAGCTTTTAACTTTTTGTGTCAAAACAACATATTTTCAATATAACTACTGATTTTATATAAACAAACCTCTGGCATGGCTATGGGTTCACCTTTATCACCTTTATTAATTTTTTATGGAAAACTTTGAATCAAATACTTGTAGAAAATTATCAATATAAACCTTCAGTTTGGTGGAGATATATAGATGACATTTTTTCTATATACCAACATGACGATTCACCTGTTTTAATCATTTTTTACACACATTAATACACAAGAACCAACAATTAAGTTTACGTTAGAAAAAAAGAAAACAACTCACAGCTACCATTTCTTGACATTTAATAAAAAAGATTTAAACAATTTTGAAAGCTAAAAATCCACAGAAAACCCACACATACAAATAGATGCTTGACCTTTTTTAACTCAAATCACCCAATAATGGTTAAAAAGGGGAGTTGAGACGCCCAGCGGCGTAAAAACATTTTTCAACCTTTTCTTCTTTTCAGATACAGTAGCGGAGTAGCTCCTTAGCCAGTTGTTTATTTTGATAATAGCTAGAGTAGATCAGAAAACCTTATTGAAATATTTCGTGAGAGTTTATATGTATGTATTCAGGGTGAGTTTTTTTCGATGTTTGGTACAGAGATCTTAGAAAGCGCTGCAGCAACCAAAAATGGTTTGATGGAAAGAAAGGTCCTTAGTTTTTGAAACGGGTGTAAATCACTTTTTGTTTCACAAAAAATCATGGCTTACTGGACATTTTGGAAAAACCATTTTTCAATGTGTTTTTTCTCGTACTTAGTTAATATTTGGAATAGAAAAAAGTTTAAATAAAGAAGTTGTCGATAATTATATTTTAATAAAAAGGTGTAATCTGATATTTAATGTAGTTGTCCGATTTTGAGCTACGACATTAACTTGCCTTTTTAAAATGAAAACCATGATGAGAAATAACTGACATTTTTAAAAAGACCTTTTTGGCTTTTAACGATGCATAACAAGATATACTTTATAAATAAAACGATAACTATTTTACGTATGATACCTTTGAGACTCAGAATTTATCTTACTAATGCCTTATTCAACATTGGAGATATGTATGTACCTTTAAACTAAACAGATAGTGGACCGTTTTAAGGATGAGCGGTTACATTACAAAGTTCTGAGGGCCCGACACCTTCAACCCCAGCAGAAGGACTTGTCCTTTTAAAGTATGTCAACAATAATGCACACATTACTTATTGATATACGAATGGGTTTAATCTTGTCTCGCCCATAACAATCATGGCAAAGCTAAATACTAACCTTTTCCAAATATACATTTTAGAGCTTTTTGGAGACAAGTGCCGGACTGTTGACTTTGAAAACACCACCTAAAGGATTTTTATATTATCAGATGCAAAGTGCTTTACCTTTAGCAAACCACATTGCTTTAGGGCTCATCACCTTGAATCTAGATCGATACATCCTACCACATTACAGTCAAATATACCCAGAAACCTAGTACCCCACTTTACAGATACAGTACCAGATTCCAGGAAACACCAACCTTACACAAACTCCTAAACTCAAGAGATATTTACGAAAACCAAATTACCAAACTAAAGACGAGAATTTATGCTACTTTGGAGAGGCAGGATCAGAAATCCAGAGTGACTAATCACAGGAGTTATACATCTTTGGGAAAACATACATCCACCATTTAAATAGACTTTTTATCCGAATTAAATTTATCTAAAAGTTCACTTTTAAATATTCTTATTTTTATTATTGCTTTGTTGTTAATATTTGTTAAAATTAATAAAATATCTAAAAGTTGATGCTGTGTGGTCATGTTTGATTAACACTGTCGCGGTTATTTGTAAAATTCTCGTTTACTAATATTACTTTTAGTTTAGCAAGAGTCAATAAATAAATATTTACCATTTTTAGTCACTGAGCGATACTTTGTATACAATATTTATTTAGGTTATTGGTATTAAGTTTCGGAAATAACTGCTTTAAACACCCAATAATCAAATAATAATGTATTTCGTTTACAGTCTATGTAATAAATTATTTACCAATTACTTCAAATATTTTTAGTTTTTACGTCAGAACATTCAGGTTTCTATCGTTAATATTTTGCAGTGGAAAAATTTGGAAAATATTTATTTATTTTAGAAAAGTGGCAATAATGGGTAATTTGTTGTTTGTCTTTTCAAATAAACTAAGAAAATAAACAGTTCAAAAAAATTTTTGTTTTTCCAGGATGTTCAAACGTGGAATTTTTTGGTTATAAAACAGAATATTGTTCAGCATATTTTGCCCTAATTTAACCAACTCTGTATCTCTTACTGTTCATAAGATCCTAATGATTTATCAATTTGTAACACAATGTGTACACACTTTCTTTGTGTGATTTTTGAGTTTTTAAAACAAGTTTTCTTTCTAAGAATAGCAGGAAGCGTCACAGTTTATTCTATGATTGTTGTGCAATATGCCTGTTAACATATTTTTAATATATTCAATTTTCTGTTTTAGCATAGAAAACAAGCGTCCACTTATTAGACAAGTTTCATTATCTAGCGGTGGAGGATGGTAATCCTGCCGGTGGACTTTAACGCAGGATGTTTTCTTTTGACTGTGCTAAAGGGAGTAGAATATTTTATATAATACACCAAGACAGTAGGAATTTTTTTCCTTGTGCTTCATATATATATATATATATTATATATATATATATATATATATATATATATATATATATATATAATATATATACCATGCACAATGGAGTAAAAATAGCAGAACAGAAGAAACCAGAGTAAGACTAAGAGTACTGGCTGCATCAGCTTTAAATCTGCAGATATTAGCAGTATTCTTTGGTGGTCAAAATTTTACACCAATAATTGCTGTCGGTATAGGTATAAACGCATTGTGAAGAACTTATTACTGTTATAGGTTAACTTTATTCCAAATACTTAGGCGAATTATACCAGAGACCAAGAAGTTCCTCCTAGATGAAACTGTTTTAAACTTCCATTGCGGCAGGATCCCAAATATTAAAATATGATTAAACAGTAAGAAAAGAACTAGATAAATCCCAGGCTACCTGATGTTGTAAAAGGCGTTTTTGGTTCCTTTTTAAGCAAACAAATATTCTTGCCCGTTTGCGATGGATCCGCTGCCAACTACATTCGATCCAGCTTTGCTATCAGATCGAATTTTTGGTGTGAATGGACCCAGAAATATTTGAGGATAAAAGTTGGCCTAAAACAGTAACCATGTTTTTCACGGTTCACGTTTATACCTATACCGCAAATAAACTAAGTATGTAATATTTTCGACCACCAAGAATACCGCGGCCATATATGCATTTATGCAGTGGTACGAAAGCCTAGTGTTAGAAACTCTGGACACTCTGGTGCGTGGTAAAATGTTTTTGCAGTTTCATTATTTAAATAGATTGCTCCAGCTGTCGCAGATGATATCGCCAGCTCCACCACGGCCGTTGAAGAATGCTACTATTGATCTCCAGAGTGCTATATTTAATCGAGAAGATTGCCATCGCTGCGTAGATCAGTTTTTACATGGTTATAAAATTCTTGAGGTATGACAAATTTACTGCCTCTGCTATAAATATATAACATTTCATTAATAAGGCATTTTATAATTTTTAACATTTTGGGCTTGGTGCATTATGTAAGATATGTGTTCTTAGATCTCCTGATTCGAGTACGAGAAAAATCGGCCGATGTTCACATGTCGTCGGTGTAATTCATGCCAAGTGCGTAACTCCATTTTTAAAATTTTGCAGGAGCATATTTTAAATCAACTTACAGTGATGTGTGGTAGCCTATAATAAAGAAATAATTTAATATGGAATTTATTAAATCTTGACTGAACAATTTTCTAATGATGATCTGGTTTATATAGAGTTAAGCACTTTGCGAATTATACTGACGATATGTATTTTAAAATTCAGACCCAAAGAGGGAACCTGAAGATAAAAGTTAGGAGCGTTCCAGATTCTAACACGAGTTTTGTAGATCTAGAGGCACATTTTTTCGAAGCTGTATGGAAATTAGGTTTGAAAAATATGTTTTCGTTCAACCCTACTAAACAGGTTAGCTGGCTATACCGCAGGACCAGGACTAAAAGCGGTCTCGTTCTTTTAGGTTAACGTCTTAGTTTTTAAACGTCTATTATGCGTTGTTACGACTGCTCTATTATTTGTATTTTGATTTTTCTCAAATTTGCAAAATCCCCTGGTAATTCTAAATTCTATATGTTTATTATTTATTGCTCGAAAGTAGCATCAACGGAATTAGAATGCGACATCGAATTTCCATGCTCCCGTATTCTTTGTTTAACGCGTTTAAAATCACCCATTCCATCAGAGTTGAAAACTGGTTTAATGTCGCTAAATACCATACACACTGCTTCAAAAGAAAAGTTTGTTCAGTTGTGATGAATGGCACTGATAACGAATTTCTTGGTACATACTCTCCATTAGATAATTGTCTTTTTGTAGATAAGTGTTTTAAAAGGTAGCCTTGGACACTCTAAAATGTGAGCTGAATGGGATGCTTTTCCCAAGAAACAATAGTTTTTCTTGTATGTTGGCGGCGTGACTTTGAGGGAGAAACGAAAGATTTATATCATAGAGTGTTTTTGCATACGGATAGCCCAGATTGGCCCTGTGCTTCAGTTTATGATTCGCTATCTTCAGATGAATCAGATGCTTCAGAACCATTTTCAGTTCAGAATCCGTGCTGCAGAACCTTCGGACAGCCTTCTTGCAATGACCTCTCTTGAGTTTTTGATGTAGATTAGCTGGGGGTCATGGGAGTTCTGAGCTCTGACAGCATTTGCTGTATGTTAAGTTAAAAAAAATGTATATACTTTTTATATTTTATATGCAATTTATTAATTTAAATAAAATGACGTAAAAAGGCTTAAGAAACATTTTCCTTATTAAAATTAAGATTGCGAAATACCAAAGCTAGGAGCTAAATATCTATTTCTATAAGATCTGGTGTTTTGCTTTAAAACGGTTAATTATCAAAAGTTTTTTAAAGGTAAACTGAACTGAGATAGTGAAAACCATTTTTGGTTTATTATAAAGTGTGAATCGGCGAATTTGGGCATAAAAAATATTCTAGGTAGGTCAAACTGACAAGCTTAATTAGGTTTTTAAATCGTTTTCATATTAAAAAGAAAAATAATAAAACCCTGACTAAAAGAAACGTTTTTGCGTACACAGAAGACTTAATTAATGTAGCAGTAGTCCTTTGTGGCAAAGCCAGTAAAATCTCGACGACACCCAGATTTAGTTTATTTATTTATTAATGGTTAACATCATTTTATAATGTTTACCTAATTTAGCAGTCTCTAAAAAACAAGTTGCTAACTTTTTTAGGATATACTTAATTATTTATTAAATAAGTAGTTATTTATTATACATGGGAAAAATATTTATATTTCAGCTCAAAGTTGTGTTGTCTCCCGACGCGAAGAAAAGGGAGAAAGAATACAAGAGCTAAAATCAAAAATTTTTGCCGTGTATAAAACACTTTTTTGTAATGAGAAAAACGACGACTTATTATCGATAAAAAATTAGTAATACTGTTAGAAATTTATTCACATAAAAAGTTTTAAACTGGTCGACTGGTGTATATAAAACGACAACTTAGGACCTTGGGGCAAAATGTCCAATTTTTATTTTTAAAGCAACAATCAAATAAATCCGGAATTTTCAATTTTTTGCTTAAAAATACGTCGGCAGCTATGTGCAAAATTCTTATAGACACGTTAATGTGCTTCGGACTCTATGAAAAAATTCTTTAGAGCATAAGACTTCGTAAAGCATACGACTTCGTGAAAAAGATATTTTTGCCCAAAAATGAACCTCGTCCGGTTTTTGCTCCAAAGTTTTTCAATTATACCTTGCAATACTATGGAAACTCTTAAGGAACTTATTAAATACACTCCTTAAAAGAAGTGTCGCATATGCTCGATTAATTTTTCACCCTTTATATTGCGCTGTTGAAATGGAGTAGTCAAATTTGTGATTATAAAATATTAGAAATAAATAAGGTTATAATTTATTTACAAATGAGATTCCTCCCTTAAAGCAGCACATTATACAGGGCGATTTTAACGTTATTATTATTTTTTAACAAAAAAGATCACCCTGTAGGATTTATTGATACACACTTTTTTATCAATTGTTGGTAAGCCACAGTTTTTTCTTTATATTTTTACATTTTTATAGGTTTCCCAGGTTTCTGTACAGAAAAAATACATTTCTTAACGTGACGTGAACCCTATTTTGCTAAAAGAAGCAAAATTTTCAGTTCATTTGTGTTTATTTGTAAAAAGGTCATCAGGGACGATAATTATTTTGAGTGGTATACAAAATTATTTACAAATAATATGATTTTCTAAGGAAATAACGTTATTTTTATGGATTTAGAGTTATTAAAAAGAAAAAATGTTTAGAATAACTAACTACACTACTTTAGGCAAACTTTTATTTAATTTTTATGCGATAAAGAGCGTTTCCGTGACTTTTCTTTGTTTTACCCAGTTTGCGTAAGATATCAGATTTGGAAATAAGTACTAATATAGGGTAATTTATTTAAGAAGAAATTACATATTCTAAAAAATTTCGTAATGAAATACATATTTATTATTTACCATTTGCCAGTGATGTACTTATTTAATTGGGTAGATAATAAAGACCGAAAAAGCAAATGTGGCCCAGCTTAAAAACAGTTGAAAATAAACATATAGTTTCCTTGTAAGAACACAGAATTGACCACAGAATCCAATAAACGTTACAATAAAAAGTTTTCATTTAAAACGCTTCATTTATGAAGTTATATCTTTTTGTTTTTATGCAATTGTTTTTTATTACGATTTTTAAATTCTTTGAGCTAAAATACATCGATTGGCTATATTGTATTTTTTTTTTTTTTTTGGAAATATGCAGATAGTACAAAAAAGTATGCCGTTTTTCTTCTTAAAATAGAATAGCTTGTACAAATATATAAAAGTTCATTAATAACGCATAAAAATTAAAAAAAAAAATAAAGGTTTTTCCCGCGTGGGTGCGTTTTTTAACACTTACAATGGCTATGTTCTTTAAACCACGGAAAATTAAAAAAAAAAGAATGGTATTTCTATATTTCTCGAGAGAAATATAAATAACGTATTTTTTCAAGGAAACACCTCTATGCTTGACCCATGATCGCTTTAAAATCTTAAATGGTAACACCCCTTATGCCGCACCTCTCCAAGAAAGCTTATGAAAAAAAATGCTGTCGTTGGTCATAAAAAGTAGGGGAGTAAAATCAAATACTGCCCTTAAATTTTAGGAATATCATACTTTCATTATTCATAAAGAGTGCCAAAAAATGTCAAATTCAAACAAAAGGTAGATTATTTAAAAATTGTTAATAAATTAAAAATAATAGTCCCTGCAGAGTTAACCTGTCCCCATAAAAAGTTCTGATTAGTTCTGGTTAGTTTTCTTTTTGTCAAAAAAAGAAAACGTAACTTAGCTAACTGGTCTTAACTGTTCGATTGCTTATGCAAAGAGAACTAACCAGAACTTTATTTTTTTCCCCATTTGGGGTCTTCCTGCCTAGCTCCGAGCCATCGTCCCCTGGAGTGTGGTACGCGCCTGCAGCCTAGAGGCTCGTTGTGCCCTTGACCCCTACTCCTTTCCATTCGGACGTCATTCATTTCATAATTTGGATGATTGCTGCTGGGTTCGTCCGTTAACACCGAGTGCCGCCAGCCAAACCAGCCGGTCGCAGCTGTCTGCATCCATCAAGTTATGTCCGCGCTCCCTAATGCTTAGGATCCGGTGATCGAGCGCTTTGCCGATCTTTCCGGAGCAGCAACAAGCACGGCTAGACCGGAGAGCTTCTTATAGGAGCTCTACAGGGAGTAATGTGTTACAATTTATTAACAAAAAAAAATCTATTGATTTAATTGAATATTTTCTGGCACTCTTTATGAATAATAAAAAGTATGTTTTTTCTTAAATTTTTATGGGTTGTATTTAATTTCACTCACAACTTTTTTTATGACCAACAAAAGCATTTTTCATAAACTTTCCAGGGAGGTGCCACAAAAGAGGGTGTTGCCATAAAAGAGGTGTTGCCATTTGAGATTTTAAGAGTGACTAAGGGTGCAGTTAAAGGGGTTGATAAAGGTGTTTAAAAATAAATAAGTCATTTATGTTCCCCCGGAGGTATTATTGAAACGGTATTGTGACGTTTAATTTAAAAATGCAAAAGGGCCGCTTTACGTCACTGGGGCAAATCTACCATATGGAACTATCTTCTGGGACTATGAGACCGGTGTACAATAAAAACTAACTTTGTATTTTTTTCAAGTGAAACTAGCAACTTAGGTACGGACATCCCCCTGGAACTAGGGGGAGCCCGTACAGGCCTAACTAAAACTTTAACTTTTTTCTTGACTTCTGCACTTCTACTTTCTACTACCCTTGCTTCTTCTTCTATTCATTTCCTTCCAAATTATCTTGTGTTTAAATTATAGAATTTGTAGGTTGACCTTGTTATTGTTTAAGTATGGTCTAGAAAATTGTTAAATTTTAAAGTTATTAGTTTATAATTTTACTGGTTTAAAACCTTGTTTGTATTGTATTTAGGAAAATTCCCAATGTTAAGTAACCTATTTAAAATGTATACTTATTTTAAAATTCCAAAAATGTATATTTTAAAAATTCCCAAAATGTATACTTTTTTATTCTAGGTATTTATAGTATTTTTATTTTTTTATATTTGTCGTGGCTTAGAAAATATAGCTAGTGTAAGTTTTAAGAAACGCAACCTGTATAATAATTTTTAATAATTTCAAAAATAGCAGTACTTTTATCTTGAAAAACATTTATATTTTTTAAGATCCCTTTATACCACAAAAAAATGTAATTGGACTCTGGGATTTAGCCATACAGCATTTTTTGTCGTAAAATTAATAATAAAAAAGTTTTTTATATGTAGACAACTTAGGCGGACATATTGTATGTTTAACTAATTAAACTAAGGACAAAGGACTACATACAAGTAATTTCCCGGATTTCACTCTTAACAAAAAATAAAAAATATAAAATATAGTAAGCACTAACATAGCAATTTGTTCTGCTAGATCTAAAAGCGAACATAATTTATAGATTAACAAAGAATACTTAAAATAGGTTCTTTTGATTAATAACTGACTAAAAATTAATTATAATTTTTACTTAAAAATAAAATAAACCGGTAAAGAAATGAACCTGGCCAACCTGTTTTTATTCCTTATTCAAAGGAATAAAAACTTTCTTAAATTTATATTAATTTTTGATCTTTTGTCTCTTAAGAAGAAATTTTATTAACCTTAAGCTATTTGTGCCCAATTCTTTAACCGTTGCTACAACTCCGTTATAGAGGGTGTTAAAATTTGTCACACTTTTGACCAAAATTAATTTTACCGAAATTTACAAAATAGAAGAATATTTTTACCACATAAGTGTATTTACAAAACTATCACCTTAGGACGTTTTTTGCAGCTTTTAATAAAAATGTGGTTGATAAAGAAATTACAGGGGTTATTCGAAAGTAGTTATTTAGACCAGGCGCAAAATCATTGAAATAAGGGCTTTATGTCTAATAAAGAAAAAAACATACTGGCGAATTGATAACCTGTTTTTTTTTTTTGAAGTCGGTTAATAACAACAATAAATGGACTAAGCGCCTCTATCGGATGCTTTTAAACTTTTCTAGTGCACTATGACATTTGTTTGTGATATTTTGCTAGAGGTTGTTGCAGTTAGTTCTGACAACAAAAAATTGGGTAATTTTTGTAAATACAACCAATATTTTTTGCCAATTTATTAAGATAAAATAAACCGGCTAAATTTTGATGAGTTTAATTTAGTTATATAAAAATTATAAAAAATAAGAAACGCAACAACAAAATATTAAAATAAAACGCACTAAGTCAGCAGGTGAGGAAAATGCTGTTGGCTGCGGTATTAATACCCAAAAAGAAATATTTGTGTTACGTCAAGCGGTTGTTAACCAGTGATACATTAAATACGCACCATGCAACTTACCACATAGGTTAAATACGGCGTATTTACATTTACCACATAAAACCCTTATGTTAGCAACCAACAAGTAATTTCCCGGATTTCACTCTTAACAAAAAATAAAAAATATAAAATATAGTAAGCACTAACATAGCAATTTGTTCTGCTACTTTAGTTCCAAAACTTTTTTATCCCATATAAAACCAACGAAAATAAGTTTAACTTAAGAACAGAAATTGATACAAATTTTTACATTTGTGCCCAACGACGTTTTATCTATTTTTATGGAGACTAGAAAATACAATAGTGGTACAAGGTGGCGCGTTTTCGTTCACCTTGCAGCGTATAGCGTAAACTAAAACGAGATAGAACAAATATGTTTGCCCAATCTTGATTTTGATTTTTGAAACAAATTTTGTTGTGAAAGTAAAACATGGCAACCTTTGATTCATTTTGGAGGTACAAAGTGTTTTTCAAATTTTGACAATTTGGACAGACAATTGTAACTTTTGTAACTTGGCTTGATATTAAGAGACAGAAAAGAAAAACGGAAATAGGAGGGTTATATGGATTTTTACGTAGAATCTGCTATTACTCTGTCTGGCGAGTTCGGCTTAGTGTGAAACGATGGCTTATACCTGTCAGGTCGACTGAGTGTGTATGCCCGGCATAATTATCAGCATTTATTGCTTGTGCAATTTTAGAAAAACAAAAATATAACTCTAACTGCCTTTTCACATGATGGGAAGTCGGAAGCCGGGCGACGGACCGACGATATCGGAGTGTATGGAGTTTTTGAGACCTTTCTCATATTAAGAATCCAGAAAGTCAGCAAACTTAAATGCTTCATAATAATTTTGTATCACTCTGTTCGGCGAATCCGGCTTAGTCTAAAACGAGGGTAATCTATATTTTTCCATTGGCTCTTAAATTTTAGCATAAAACATTGCAGCATTGCTAAAAAAATTTAATAAAGACGTCATTTGGGCCTGTGATTAATCGAAGAAAAATTTAAAATTATTTTTACACCAAATAGGTTTTCAAAATTTAAAGTAAATAAGAAATCCTAAGTTACTAGTAATCATTGCGATAAATGTATTAAAGAAAACTTATCTAATTTAAAAATAACGAATGGTCGGCCTTTTAAAACAGTTTAGTTAGCAAGATTTATTTACCAGATTAAAGTAGGTACTATACATAGTTCAAATTAAGCGCTGCACAGTGGGACATTAAAAGATCTAAGCTGAACATAATTAATGGATTAACAAAGAATACTTAAAATAGGTTTTTTTGATTAATAACTGACTGAATAATTAATTATAATTTATACTAAAAAGAAAAATAAACCGGTGAAGAAATGAACTCAGTCCAATCTGTTTTTATTCCTTATTCAAGGGCCTAAAACTTTCTTAAATTTATTTTTAAAGCTCCTGACGAGTACTTTACAACCCTAGAATTTATAAGTCAATACCAACTTAACCAAATACAAAATGGCAGTACTTTAAAAATTACCTGAATACTTGATTTGGATGACAACATTTCCGAAACTAATGATGAGGCATATGGTGTAATTTTTAAAGCTTTTTGAAATATCATTTTAATAGTGATAATTGGTGATATTATACAAGGTGAGAAACAAATTAAATATATTTTTTTTAAATAAAGCACCCTGTATAATATATCAACATTAAAAACTACTTTTAAAGAGCTCTTCAGAAAATATTACATGAAGTATACATAACCTTATTATATTTGGAAATATGACTCATCCAAATCAGGTATTTAGACCAACTTTAAACTACGCAATTTTGTATTAGGGTTGTTGACTCTATATTCTATCGCTGATAAAGTACTCGTTCGAAGCTTTAAAATAATGTGTCACAAGACCCCTTTCCATTTAATTTTTTCAATTTTCATCTGTGTCCATTTTTTGCTCTAAAATATTGTCGTCATGCATAAATTTACTTATCCCAAATATTCTTTTTAAATTGATTCGTTCAAAAAGAAAGGGGGGTTGGTAAAGAAATGCACTGCTATGCCGAATTGTTCAATAAAACATAATTGGTCAAAGCGAACCCCTAAAAATATCATCAGGCATTTTCGAATATTGATTATGCTAGTTGGGGTAGATCCAATCTGCTGTTTTCAATGGGACTTTCATTTTTTGTTTATTGGCTTTGTGTCAAAACAAAACGTAACCTTTATCTAACGCAATATACCTTAGTTAAAAAGTTGATCGTTTGCAAGATAGAGGGTGTCAAAGCTTGTTATTTTATTTGGTCACTTTTTAATATTTTGCCCTTTTTTAGATTTTGCTGCAAAATTCCGTAGTAAAATATTTTTTAAAGTGGAGGAAATCAGAAACATTCTAATAAAACATAATTGGTCAAAGCGAACCCCTAAAAATATCATCAGGCATTTTCAAATATTGATTTGATAGGTTGGGGTAGATCCAATCTGCTGTTTTCAATGGGACTTTCATTTTTTTATTTATTGGCTTTGTGTCAAAACAAAACGTAACCTTTATCTAACGCAATATACCTTAGTTAAAAAGTTGATCGTTTGCAAGATAGAGGGTGTCAAAGTTGTTATTTTATTTTGGTCATTTTTTTAATATTTTACTTATTATAAGATTTTTTGCAAAATTCCGTAGTAAAATATTTTTAAAGTGGGGAATCGAAATATTCTAATGTTTTGGTCGTAAAATGTAGAGGGAGCCACCTGCAGTCATTTGCTTAAGTTTAAAGTGTCATAGCTCATAGCATAATTTAATTTTAATAAAAAAATATTTAGCCATATTTTTTGCACAAAACAGGTATACTTGATTTATATTGCTACGAGCAACCATTTTTAAGATATTTTAGGTTATACGTTTTTTTCATACAAAAGTTTTACACTGCATTGTTTCACGCTTATTTAGGCCACCTGGTAGTGTCCAAAAGGTCTATACAAAATGCTACCGTAAATTCTTTGAGCCAAAATTCAACTATTTAATGCAATTCACTTTAGTCAAAAGGTTGTTGGTTTGCAAGATATAGGCTGTCTAATGTTTCATGTATTTTTTTACTTGGATACCCTCGTATCTCGCAAACAATTACCATTTCAACCAAGGCAAATTGAATTAAATCATTGTATTTTGGCGTAAGAAAATTGTATTATTAATTTGTACAGACCTTTTGAGAAACCCGGGTGGTCTAAATAAGCGTAAAGGAATGCGAAGAATATTTTTTATGTAAAAAAAACGCTTTATTTAAAATATTCCACAAACGGTTGCTCGTAGCAATATTTATCAAGTATACCTTTCTTGTGCAAAAATTGTGGAAGAATAAAAATTATGTACTAGAATTATATTATATTGAAGCAGAAAAAAGTAATGACACTTTAAACAAAAGCAAAGGACTGCACCTGGCTTCTTCAATATTTTACAACAAAAATATGAGTTGCTTTTAATTTGTTTCTTAAAAACTCTCTTACCAAATTTAAAAAAATCAATACTAAATGAAATATTTAAAAATGCCTAAAATAAAATAGAAATTTTGACACCCTGTATCTTGTAAACATTCAACGTTTCGAGTAAATGTAAGATAAATTGCGTTACATCATTAAATTTTGGCCCAAAGAGTCTATGGTAGCATTTTGTACAAATCTTTTAGAGACACCCTAAATAAAAATCGGTAAAAAAGGGTAATTTCAATAATATTAAGTGTTAATATTCATAATATAAGCGTTTAAAATTCATTTGTTTGTGAAGTAGGTATCAATGAACAGTTATATCCTTCTGGCAACAATCACATCCATTAAATTTTATTAAACTTTGTGCCAGAAGTTTTCAAATAATTTACCCGGGATTTTGTGAGATATTCTGTAACTTATTCCCTTCGGCTTTTTACTGAAAATTTTAAGTGAACTTAAATTACTTGAAATTAAAGTATAAAGTGATATTTATTGTCAAATAAAATTTTATTAACGCAAATTTAAAGAAAACATTTTGGTCTTTTTTACATTTTTTTGTGTAACGCCCAGGGAGTGTTTAATACCAAAAGTAGCAGTTTGATTAGGTCATTATGTATAAAAATTTATTTAAATTATTTTACCAAATTTAAATGTTAATAAAGTGCATAAAACTTCAGTTTTTTTATATGGATTTTAGAGGTTAAATTAATAGTTAGAATCTGTAAGTTTACATACTATTTTTTTTATTTTTGAACAGTATACACTAATAATATTTTGCTTCAACTTGTATATAAGTAAATAATAATATAATAACAAGTTATTTGGCAGTATTTTGGTCAAATTAGCCACTTAAAAAAGTAAGCCTTATATCCAATAAAAAAATATATACTGGGTGATCATTTTTAAGTTTGCACTATTGCTAACTTCCTTATTATTGAAGATACGATGTCGATTTAATTAGCAAAGTAGTAGCATTTTTTCCACAAATTACGGTGTCGCCAACAAAAAAAACAATTTAACATTGGGTTTTTGATTAAAAATGATACGAAATATACTTTTTTTTTAATGAAATCACTATTCGAAAGTTCTATCAAAGACCAATAAAAAAAGTCCTCATGAGTCATTTTTAATAGTTTCGGAAATATGTCCATTGTCCATCCTAGGGAATTTGATAGTAAACTGGTATTTTTTAAATAAAACACCCTGTATATTACATCATCATTATTAGATATTTTAAAGAGCTTTAAGAAAATACCACATGTGATATGTCTATCTCTTATATTTTTGAAAATATGGCCATTCAAATCTAAAAATAGAAGATATAATGTCCATTTTATTTTCGAAACAACTTGGTGCTTATAGCTTGCAGCTGTAGAGATAATAAAAATTTAACATAATTTTCAGTTGGATGGCCATATTTCCAAAACCATAAGAGACTGACATATTAAATGTGGTGTTCTTAAGGCTCCTTAAAATATCTTTATAATGGTGATGCAATGTACAGGGTGTTCTATTTAGAAAATGCCAGTTTACTATTAAATTCCCGAGAATGGCCATATTTCCGAAACTAATAAAAATTGAATAAAACACATGAGGACATTTTTTTAATGGTCTTTGATCTTTCGAATAGTTATATAATATACGTGATGTCTATTTAAAAAAGTATATTTTTTGCAATAAATCGAAAACCCGAAGTTCAATTGTTTTTTGTTGGCAGCACGTTAATCAGCGAAAAAATGCTATTACTTTGCTAATTAAACCGACTTTGTATCTCCAATAATAAAGAAGTTAGCAATAAGGCAGACTTAAAATGATCACCCTGTATACAGGGTGTCCAAGTAACTCAACCGACAAACTTTAAAGAAATATATTGTTTTTTTAATATAAGTTTTATACCAATTCATATCTTTTTAAAAAATTGATAGGAGCAGTTCTCTATGCATTAAAATACATTTTTGGCATACAAGAAAAGTCATTACCAGTGTTGTCTATAAGAGGTTTAGGGTAAATATTTTTTAAGAAAAAATCTACGCCACAGCATCTTTTCAAAACTCAAAATATTTATAAATCTTACTAGGTATCTTAATAAAAAATAAATTTATACAGGTAATTTTTGTACTGCAAAATTTGATAATGCGATACAAAATGGCCACGCCGAGAAATATTTTATTTATTTACGCGAAAACCGTTTATAAAATAAAAAAAGGGAAGCAATCAAATTTGTTCAAAACGAAATGGTATTTTTCAAAAATATTTTTCTTTAGGAAAATATAGTGTTGGCAACATTTCAAACTTTGCTATTAAATGAAGAAGACATTTTTTAGTTTTTACACAATTAGGTTAGTTGCACCATGAGTGTTTAATTTTTATGAAAAATAAAAATATAGGGTTAGTTGCACCATTAGTTCAAGGATTAAATAATAAAAATTACATTATGTGTAATGTATACATAATACATAATGTGCAATTAATAAAAATTAACATTCTTTTTTGGATCGCCAGGAAAAAAATTTTCCTTTATATTATAAAAATATAAAAACAACACCTAGGTTGCCACCTGTTGGCAAAATTTCAAACTTTGCTACTTAATGAAGAAGAAATTTTTAGTGAGTTGCAATCTGTTGGAAAAATTTTAAAATGTGCCACTCTTGTTCATTAAAAAATTTTTCGCCATTTTGTCAAGAGTAGCAGAAACTAAAAAATGAAAAATAATTAATAGTTTAAAAACTAAAAAACACGCTTTTATATGCAACCGAACTAAAAATTAGAAAATAATTTTTCATTACAAAGAGTTTGTCACTTCAGAATAAAAGCGTGGGGTGCATTTTACTATTTTTTCATAACTTTTCCCTCATAGATATTTGCAAATAGAATAATTATAACATTTAATATATTAAGCACCCCACGCTTTTATTCTGAAGTGACAAACTCTTTGTAATGAAAAATTATTTTCTAATTTTTAGTTCGGTTGCATATAAAAGCGTGTTTTTTAGTTTTTTAAACTATTAATTATTGTTAATTAAAAAGGGGTTCAAATTGTTTTCATAAATATAATCAAAGGTCCAACAGAGTGTCCCGCGTTTCATAAATACTTCCCATGATCTCCTTTATTAATACTGATGCAATTATCTTAAAGTTTTAGTGGTGCAGTGTTGGCGGGTTAAAAAAATTAAAAGAACATTAGGGCTTATTTTAAGTCAGTGGTGTAGCGTAGACAAAGTCGCATTGACAAGGCCCCTAAATTACATCATATTAAAATGTTACAAGACAGATACTTTTGGGGTTAAATTCACATTTCAAAAGGACGCAAGTATATGCCTCTTAAAGTGCAGGGCCCCTTGATTGCGAGACCGAAGGCAATCACCCACATCGCTCACCCTAGTTGCGCCATTGATTTTAGATAATTTTTTGCCATCAGATTATTTTGTTTAAATCTATATTTCCCAAAAACAAATAAACTTTAAAAACTTATTTTTTTAATATAGTTTTTTCAAAAAGTCTTTTTGCTGTTTAAAAATGGAAATAGGTGTTATTTGAAAATCCTGATTTTAAATGTGATGGACAAAAATTATTTTAGATGAGTCCTAACATAGTTAAAAAAAACTTTAACCCCACCAACACTGCCCGCCAGTGGCAAATAAAAATATTTACTATTTTAAATACCTAACATTTTTAACATAAAATTACAACCAAAATTTTAAATAACTTGCATTAAATATTATTAATAATGCAATTTTCTAAGATATTAGAGTGTATTTATTAAAAACAAGACACACTGTATGTACGTTGAGTGGAAGTAGGACTATTTAGGTATTTTAACCAGAAAAATAAATTAAATTATCCTAATTTGTTACACTTTAAATCGTTCTAGGGTTTCGAATCCCTTGAATGTTCGCCAATTATTGTTCACATTTTCTGTGACGTTTATTGACACCAGAAAATGAAGGATAGCAAATTAATTATTGAATGACAAGATTACTTTGGATATGGATAATAAAATACACCCAAAATTTTACACATTGGAAAAATAGAAAATATATGGAGCCTAAAGGTAGTTTAACTTTAAACAGTTTCTACTGATGAGCTTTACAATAGCTTAAATGGATGTTTAAGAAGTCATGTGTGGCAAAATCCTAGGCTTTTTAAATAAAACTCAATATTTACCTTGGAAAGGGTGTTTATCTTGTACAGGAGCCACAAAAATTAATTAAATATGAAAATAGACCAAAAGAAAAATGCTTTTGCTTCAAATAATAAAGCACTGTTAAATAAAAAGCTTTTTAGTAGTCGAGTCCGTTACGTGGCATGAGGCATGTGGCATCTTCCGTGTTTGATGTATTATTTATAATTATAAAGCCGTCGAAATTTAACGGGGTTCAATCTAGTATAAATTAAATGTCACAACAAATGCCAACTTTACCGCTTAACTGCAGTAAGAGTAAGTGATGGCCTAAGTATGGTGGAAACTGTAAAATAACCATTTTTAGCTGTAGTGTAAAAGATGTATGCTGTTTCTTGGCATGGTTTTTTTCTTAAATCAAAAAATTATAAAGTAATATACTTTTACACTATGCTAAGATTATAAAAAAATTGTATAATAAATTCTTAAGGCTAGAATATGACCGATCTACCGCATCTTACCTCAGTCAAAAAGTGGTTGGTTTCAGAGAGACGATTTTAGAATTTTTGAAATAATTTTGTTATTAGTTGATGTATTCTCTCAATAATCGGCTACAATGGGTAAAAAATTAAAATCTGGTATTAACTTTATTGGTAAATCTACAGAGCGCATCCTGCGATATATTGCCAACATTTAAAGTGAAATAACTTTTGTGGCCACTTTGTATTTACCTTTTAGATATTTTTTTAATTTTTTTAAAAATACAAATAAAATTATTTTTAGTATGTCCTTACTTTTAAGGTAATCGTAAAAAGTTATATTTCAACCTTACCACCCTGTATATCTAATGTTAAGACCTTAAGGACCTAAATTTATTTGATATTTTTTTGTAACACACATTAAAACTAACAATCCTTAATATTAGCATCTTTTTAACAATAAACTCGTAGTTTAGATCAGGTCATACAAAAAGCAATTTCTTGTAAATCCAAATGTACATAAATAATAAAAACGAATGTTTAAATTAATTTAAATTTTTTGCATAATCGAAACATTTTGTTTTTTTTTTTACGAGGCACAAAGATTAAAAAACAAAGGAAGCTTATTTTTGGCCTAATCAAAAAAAAAGTAAAAAATTGTAGTCAGGGGCGAGACGCCACTGAACTTAAAAGGTTTGGTTATAGTTTGTGCTTAAGTAGCTTCCTAATTCTATAAATAATATTGCCTAATTACAAAAAAATGTGTAAATAATATTTATAATATTTACCATAAATTATTTTTGTTTAATTTTGAAAACACCTTATTTCAAAACGAGAAGGTTCTCAATTCGCCGCGTATGTTTTTTTGTGTATGTTACGCGATTACTCTGGCGTTTATAGGCCGATTTAAAAAAATCTCTTTTTATTTGAAAGGCACGCGTTGGTCCCATAAAAAAACAAAGTCAGGATCGCGAGAGAGAAAAGTATGTGGACTTTTTTCAAAGATTTTAAAAGATCTTTCTAATGGTAGAAAATATACAGGGTGTTCCATTAAAAAAAAAAGGTATTTTGCTCTATAACTCAGAAACCCGATTGTTAATTGTCTTTATATACTACATGAAAAAAATATTTCGTCTTATGTATTTGTAATAAATTTAATTCTTTACAAAAATATTTTTGTATAAATGTTACCATTAAAAAGATATTTAAGATCAAAGATTGAAGAGCTTTGGAAAAAAAAAACCTTTTTTAAATTTTGTACTAATACTGTATAATTTCTCTCCTGTACGGGTACAGATAGCATAAAAATTATGCGTCGAAAATACTTGCAGCATTACCATGAACACTTTGCTAGTGCGTCGAGTTCACCTGCTGCATAATTTGCATGATTACTTCTGCGTCGAAATTACATCCGTCCCTTTTGAATACCTATTAAGAGCTTTGATAAAATTTTCGTAGGTTTTAAACGTGTCTTCCAGTTTTTTTGTTTATTGATCAATAAAAAACATAATATTTAACAATTAAACCACAAGAAAACTAAACGGTTACAGCACAGCAAAATGAATAATTATTAAGGTTATGTTAACTATTATTCAGCGGTTTTAATTCCCTTTTATAAACTTAGCCGCCGGACGGCGGCATTCCACCTATAAAATAAGTAAAAACCTCCGGTAATACCAAATTAATTTAGATTTTCGGCAGCTTTCATATACGTAAATAGATAAAACCGTCGGGCGGAGGTTTTCTTTTTATAATTGAGCAATGCTGCCGAGTGCGGCGTTTTATCCAGTACCTAAATTTATTGACTCAACTTTAAGAACATCATGTATATTAATTGATGGTAATTATGGGTACATCGCCAAAAATTAAAATAAAAAGTACTAAAAGAACCAAAAAATTAAAACAAGTAAAAATATAACTAAAAATCGAAGTTGACATTTAGTGTCAAAGAGTTTTCAGAATATCCTAAAAAAGATTAAAATTTTAAAATTTAAAGCCTAAATAATAGTTAATTCTTTAATTTTATTTTTTTATTGAATTTATCTTTACAAGGGTGGCAGACTTGCCAACGAAACGTCGATTTTTGGTTATATTTTTGCTTGTTTTAATTTTTTTGGTTTTTGGTACTTTTAATTTAATTTTGGCGTGGACCCAAATAATTACTATCCGTTAAATGAATCCGCCAAACTACAGAACATATCTTCAATTCATCACGTATATTCTAATCATAATTATTGGCTTAATGGTTAACTTTAGATAAAAATGACTTTGAGATTGCTGTTACAGGGCACTTATTTCGTTTAACGTATGTTTAAGTTTTTATGACACATAAAACTTGAACATTTATGTTTAGGTTTTATGTCTGTAATTATGTCACCAGCGAATTTTGAAAGTAAAAGCCATTATTACTGCACTTTGTGGTAACACAACATACTTTATTTTATTTATTTTATAATACACATTTTTTAAAATAAATATTATAATAGTTATTATAAAATGTTTCTGGATAATATATTATTATATGTTCTATACCTTCTGTTTAAATTTTAAGGATATATGAATATTGATTTATGAAAACGTACTGGGTGTTCAGTAACTTAACCGACAAAAAAACTTTAAAAGTTTTTGAAACTAAAACATAAAAAAAATGTTATCGTTTTTTTTTATATAAAGTTTTTAAACCAATTCAGACACTGGTAAAAATTAATGTTTTTCTCGTATGTCAAAAAATATCTTTTGATGCTTAGGAGACGTATTCCATTTTTTTTTAACATTATTGTAAATGTAATTGAACCGACAAACTTTATTTGGTAATTCTACAATGAAAATTAGAAAAAAACTTTATATATGAACTTATTATAATGTCCTAAACGTCTAAGTTTTGGTTAGTTTTTTTAACTTAAATTTAATGAAATTAAAAGTTTCAAAAGATTATTGGTTTTTTGTAATAAGTTTCATACCAATTCAGATATTTTTAAAAATTTGGTTGAGGCCCCCTTTGCAACAGAAGACATATTTAGGTTTATTTACAAAAAAAAAATTTAGTGTCGCCATGAAAGGTTTAAGGTAAATATTTTTAAGAAAAAGAAATTTATGCCACTGCTACTCTAAAAAATATATATTTTTTAAATTTTCCATATAGTTTGAAACTAATTTTATGCTTTAACTTTTTGATTTGATATACGGTTTTCGCGTAAATTAATAA
>JACEGR010006677.1:0-58052 GCA_014170235.1 Listronotus bonariensis
TCTTATTAGTGTACATTTACAACCAATTTGAAAATTTCAAATTGACATTAGAACAATTGATTAAACTTCACTTCTCAAATCCAAATTTGATAAGTGAAGTTTAACCAATTGTTTTAATGTCAATTTAAAATTTCAGAATTGGTTGTAAATGTAGCATTCAGCTTGTATTTAAACGCTATTTTGATTTGGTTCATAGTGCGCATAGTATAAAATAAAGTCCCTTTTTCTGTCTGTCTGTAATATGTATGTATGCTTAGATCTTTAAAACTTCTCAACGAATTTTGATGCGGGTTTTTAAATAGATAGAGTAATTTAAAAGTAGGTTTAAATGTATAATAATATCAAAAAAACACATACAGTGTTTAAAAAATATTTATATTCGATATGGACGTCACTATTCTCAACGGATTTAGATGCGGTTTTTTTTTTAAATAGATAGAGTGATTCAAGAGGAAGAATAATATGTAAAAAATATTCAAAAACATATAAGGAGTGTTTAAAAAATAGTTTACATTTAAAATTCGATATTGACGCTACTATTGCAATTGAATTGAAAAAAAAGTGTTTATAGGAATTGTGCACAGGTATCTATGATTTATAAAAATATAGAATTGTCATACAGGGTGGGTCAAAAACATGTTAACTAAAATTCATTATAACTACGTTATTATACCATCTAGAGATTTACAGTTTGCAAAATAATTATAAATATTTAAAAAAATAATATCTGATTGATCTGATCCTTAATATTTTTTGCATATTAACTATTTTAATTATTCAAAATGTTAAAAACATATTCAAAAATACTTAATTTAATTAAAACTTCCATTATGTGTTTTTATTCCATTACTTTTGGTATTAAGAGAGAGAATAAAAATGGGTTTGTATCAATATACGTTCATATGACCTACATTTTTTTATTTTATCAACTCCATTAAAAACAGATTTTTTACTTAAAATATTATTTTTTGTATTTGTCATAAGGTGAACTATAAAATAAAATAAAATATAAATCAATTAAGAGGCTAATGGGAGAAAATTGGGCCTTATCGACCCCCTCCTATTAACACCCTGTAGCTCAAAAATTAAGAGGTTTAGGACATATATGAACTTTTCTTTCTAAAATGGGCCTGTATTTTTAGCCATCAATTAAATTACACTCTGTAGATGAAGAAACTTCTGCCCGGTGGGCCAAATCCTTCCCAGTACGACACTGTCAAAGCTTCCTAAAAATAAAAGCTCTACACCCCAAAGCGAATACCGTAAATCACCATTTTTCCGATTTTTTAAAATAACTCCAGCTATTTTCGATGGCCATAAAGCGACTCAGTTATCTTAATTGCCATTCTTTTTCTTGCTTTGTTTGTCGTCTATTTGATTTTGCTGGCGAATAATAGACTAAACCTATTTTGAACTGACAAGACGGAAGTCGTAAAATCATCAAAATCGAATTGCTTGTCTAGTTAACTGACATTCCTGGCATATAAAACAAAAAAAATATAATGTCGTTATTTATTATTGCTTATTATTAAAAGATGTTCTAAACATATACAATATACAAGTTACATGCATAATTGATTATCTTTATTGGAGTCACTTTTATTCTTGACCGGATGGCGAATGCGCCACTTATTATGGTTTTTCTGGCTGATTCATATATTCTATTTAATTCCTTTTTTCTCTAACTATCCTATTAGTATATGAGGGAGCAACGTTTTCGAAAACTAAAAAGAATAGGGTATGGGTATAATATAGGTTTTATATCAGGAATAGCTTAAAGGATATAAATCTTAGGAAATATACAGGGTGTTTCATTAAAATTATCAGGGTTATTATATTTAGAAGTTTAAATTTTACAGCACTTCCAGTTAAATAGGAAGCAGTATTATAATATTCTCTAAAGGTAGAGTCTTTTAAAAGAACTATTTTAAGCAGTTTAAATTTTTGAGATGTTCATTTGTTTTCCCATAAAACTGCATAATGTGCTGTCGTTTGGACATTTTCAAACGCCATTTTCTCCAAAACCAAAAAAGTTAGGTTATGAATATATCTAGGGTTTTATATCATTAATGACCTGTAAAATTCAAATTCAAAAAAATATACAAGGTGTTCCATTTAAAAATCAAAGTTTATATCAGTTCCGGTTAAACCGGAAGTAATACACAATTGCTATTATATCCAAAATTAGCATCCGATGATACAATATAACGTTCCTAAATTTGAAAACTATATAGCTGCACTGAAGAAAATAAATTTCTGAATAGCAATTTCGTTGTCACCCGGTATACCACATGAGGATTTAAGTATCTCTGAGCAATGTGAAAATTTTCTTTTCCAAATTCCTTTACCTACCAATGTAGATTTCTCCCGTGGGCCACACTTTACCTCCTTATAAAGCTCTCCTTTCTTAAATTAAATAAAAATAACGGTATTCCTAAACAATCAAAGCAAATGGAAACTGGCTGATTTATGTAAAAGCTCATTTTAAAGGCCCTTTGATTCTCTCCCAATGCCACTTTGTTTTTGAAAACCGAGTTGGTCGTTCCAAACTTACAAGCCAATACCACTACACTGTTTGTACAATATTTAAGCCAAATTTCAAACGGTTCTAAGTTTGGAATAGCTGTGTCGATTTTTAAAAATAATGTGGTGTTCAGTGGAAACTTAAAAGGCCTTTTAAACGAGTGCTTCATGACCACCCCCTTCTATTTAAAAAGAAGGTTGGCACTAGGCCAGGCCATGTGACCGAAATTATTATTATGCCAAAAAGTACTTTAAGTGCCACCCTTGATGATCTTGTCCAATCCAAAATATAAAAGGATGGACTTGAAAGAATTATGTTTGACCGCATGTTTGAATATCTTTCTAAAAGCTAGTTCATACAGACGCGAAAAGCGAATTGCGAAAGCGAATATTTGGCCAAAAAATTCGCGTTTTTTTCATGTTCATACAGCTGCGAAATTCGCCGAAATTCTAGGCAACAACATAACCTACAAATTTCTATATTGTTTTTACTTCGGCGGTGACGCTACGCTTGGTTCTTTTGAGATTTTCTTAGTTTTTCCTTTTAATATTATAACATTTGTATGTTGTGATGAATAAAGAATATAGCACATTTATTTGGCAACAAAGACGTAGAATCGCTGCAAATTTATTATAAATAAAAAGGTCTAAAAAAGTTAATATAAATTCAAATCAAAAAACACAAAATACTTAAAAAAATAAAAACAAAAATAACGTTCCAGACAACTAATAGAATGACATAAAAATAACAATAACAAAATTATTTTTAAAATAACATATGACTAATAACCTCTTGTTTCTACGCATGTGCACACGCGAATATTCGCCAGAAATTTGAATCTTAAGTTTCCCGCCCACTATATTTTAAATTTAGCGAATTCGCAATATCTCTAAACTGTCTAAATTTTGAATTACCCGCCTTTAATTTTAGGTGAAACTGACCAATCAGAATAAAATTCGAGTTTTGCAATTCGCTTTTCGCGCCTGTATGAACTAGCTTTAACAAGGGCCTATTAACAAAGACATAATATGCCTTTTTTCCGGGAGGATCGACAGAGGGTTCGACCGCTGACTTCCTGGATGAAGTTTATCGTAAGCTAGATGAGGGAGAGTGTGTGGCCGGACTCTTTTTTGATCTATCCAGGGCATTTGATTGTCTTAATTATGATTTTTTAAAGTATAAATTACATTCTCTGGATTTAAAGGGCTCTATATATGAGTGGTTGTCGTCTAACTTAACCAATAGGAAAATATCCGTAAAAATTTTAAATAATTTATCAAAAGAACACCGTATTGATATTGGGGTTCCACAGGGTTCCGTGTTGGGGCCACTATTGTTTATTATTTATGTTACCGATTTATCCAATAATCCCACAGCTGCTAAAATAACACAATATGCAGATGATACTTCAGTGGTGGTGTCTGCATCGAATCCTAAGGAACTTAGCATGAATGTTGAGAAAACTCTGGCAGAATTTAGGTCTTGGTGAAATTTTAATAACCTTATTCTTAGTGAAAATAAAACAAAGTGTCTGGTATTTTATAATAAAAAACCTAATATTCAGGGAATTAGCCTAAAAATGGACCTTATCTTCCAGTAACCCAAGCAACACAGAATCCTCTAATAAACGTTTAATTACGTATATACCACTCGTATATTTTTAGTTTATTTCTAACCTTTAATATAGGTTAAAATGTCCGCCTAATATAGGTGTATTAATATTGCAGTACTATCCAAATTTTAGACGTTGAAAGTATACGTTTATTTATAATATAAAATGAGCAATTAAAAAGCGGTTTCTAATAAACCATATAAATTGGTATATAATATACAAAACTTTAACGTTTACTAAACACGTTAAAAAGTCTTAAATTTTATACGTTTATATTTAGAATAAATTTTACGTTAAAAAAGCCATATGAAATAAATCAAATATTGACGTATACGAAAAACGTTTATTTTGAATGTATAATAAAAAATAATAAAAAAAATAAAATAAATAAAATAACAAATTCTCAAATCAACACTGCACTCTAAAAAATAAAAGTTATAAAAAACACAACAAAAACTGTATAGAACATAAAAAAATTCTAGAATGAAACATAGAGTCTTTCACATTTTGGCATTCTTGTGTCGCTGTTTGGACAGTTTAAGCCAATCCTGGCATGCCTGTCCAATAGCTTTGTCAGTCAGGTCACCAACAAATGCAACTCCCTGCACCTGGTCCTTTCCTTGGAATGAAATTTTGACCGCTTCTGTAAAAAAAGAAAACCCAAAGTCACTAAAAGTACAGGTGATCTTAGTGTTTTTTGCATAATAAATTAATTGTTAGGGTAGATTAAAGATACGCCCAAACCAACGCGGGATGCGGGAACGGGACGGGGCGAAATGGATGCAAAACCTATTTCTACAGCGGGATATGAATATATTTACACCAACGCGTTGTGAATACATACATATATCTAGCTGTGGAAATAGGTCCCGCATCATAAAACAATACTCCTATATCCATGAGGAATATTTTGTGTCCAAATTCGTCCCGCTCCCGTCCCGTTCCTGCATCCCGCGTTGGTTTGGGTGAACCGTTTGCAAAGTGCGGTTTAGTAAAATGTATTTGAAATTACCATTCAGTGCTTTGTATGTCAATGTCTCCTTAAACGAGTGCTTCCTAGGTAGGCCTGGTGATTTCGGGGCACTACCCGCCCAGTTAAATGCCATTCCAACTCTATTTGATATAACAAACTTCAGCATGTTCATTACGGAATTTCTTATGGTAGATCCCCCAATGGATGCTAGTCTAGTTCTCTAAAAAAATAAATAATATAAAATCTATTTTTTTTCTTATTATAGAGCTACCAACCATATAGTTAAAGTTTTGTGAATCTTCTAGCCACTTCTCGAGTAATCCAAAATCTCTTTTTCGATTAATTGGGAATTCCGGTACATCTGGTGGGCGGTTTAATGCCTGTACATTTTTTACTTGCATCGTTTGCCATATTTGTGAGAGCAAAGTTGACTGTTGCTCCTGAACCAACTTAATTTTGGTTAGGTCTTGTGTCACACTTTGTTGCCATGGTGTTAGGTTTTCAAAATTTGATGTCAGATCAATATTCGGCCCTGTAGGGGTAGAGTTGGTGTTCTTAAGAACTATGCTTCTAGAACTATACACCGGGCTTACAAGCAACATTTCTTTAAACAAGAAAAATATTTATTACATTGTTACATGTTATATTTTACATGAAAGACTTACTTTTGATTAAGAAGATTATTAAATTGCCTTTTAGGTGTTGCGACTTGTACTTCTTTCAGTTGTTCTGTTCGATCTTGAGACCTATTGCTAAAAAAATAATATAATTTAAAAATTAACTATAAATTTTAATTAATCTTACCTTTTAGGCAATGAGATAGGAACTGTACCCAATAGTTCTTCTTCACTGCTAGAGAAATTTAAAAGGGTGTTCACACTGTTTGATTTTTATTTTTTTCTTGGCAGGTTCACGAGTATGATATTCTAATTCAGAATCAGACGAATATTTGTAATTTGTATTGGACTTTCTCTTCTTTAGTTCTTTGTTTTTTTTTAAATCCTGATAGGGCTCCTCATTAGTACTTTCAGAACTGCTATTTTCTGTGTTCTCAAAAACATTTGGCAAGTCTTGATGCGTTTCAAAGCATGATTTTTGCGTTTCTTCTTGTTTTTCTAAGTCGGTTGCACTTGTGCTACTCTCGGCTAATATAAGCTCCAAGGAAGTCTGTGCCTGGGCCAATGTTTCTAAAAATCAAGCACAAATACTTTTTTAAATACCAGAAAAATAATATTTACACACAACTTACCCGTAGTATTGTGGACTTTCCGAATAGAATATTTAGTCCATGACTCTTTGGGCGCAGTGAGTTCCATAACCAGCGTTTGAAGTTGCTTTTCGGATGAGACATTCTTTGGCCAAGAGCAGGACTTCTTATCATCTGATAGCCAAATTATGGGGACGACAAAAATTCTTTTTATTGTCAAACTCGACAACAGCAAACATTTTTTTAGATTTTCTTTAGATCAAAATTAAAAAATGCTGAAAAATACGTACTGTATAAATTATGAGTTTTCACCGAATTTAAAATAAAAATAGTAATATTTTCTAGAATTTGGCATAAGAAAATTATTTGACTAAAAATATAAAGCTTTTAAAAGTAAAAGGTAACAATAAGATTTATTTTTAAATTTATCTTAAGGGCTAGAGTTAAAAAAATTAATGTTACAAATTTTATAAAAAAATTAAAATTCTATCTTTACCATTAAACTTCTAACCCATGTATAACAGGAATAACAATAAAACCGTTCTTATGTGGCAAAGCCACATATTTATGCTTAACGTTGTTTGCTAGAATGATGTCGTAAGAAGAAAGTCCGGTAACATAATGAATATCCAAAGCAGATGATAAAATGGGATAACTATAAAAATCTTCTTTATTTTTAAAATATTGCCCAACGCATTTATATATTCCATTTATTTTACAAATCCTTTTGATTACAAAAACTTGGTTATTAACGGCTACTACATTATCTGGTATTTTAATAGAAATGGTCAACTTCGAAGGCAAAACCAATTTTTTGCAAAAAAAGAGTCATTATTGCTACTTTTTTGCTTAGGATCCCACAGGGAATATAACTGCTATAACATGTTTTAGCTGGGATAGATTTATTCATGATCTTGGATAGTTCAATTGTTCTATTGTAAACCTGAGAAAGTGGTAGATGTTTTCCTCGTACACTTTTTTTAATTTTACCTAAAAAATTTTCAAAACGAAAGCAACTGAATTCTTCTAAGGGACCATATAAAGCTACATCGTCACATATATGTAACAGACTATGGACATTGTAAACGACAAAAACTTATCATACACGTCTGGGCAAATTGTAACAAACTTAGAAAGACATTTTTTGGCTACACAAAAAAATCATTTATTAAGCTTCTACTACATAATATAAAAATGGCAACGTGTAGTAATAAAAAATGTTTATACTTTACAGACTCAAGACTGTTTCTCATTGTTAAAATTCCGCAATATAATAGGAAAAACCGAAATTCGACTGCTTTCCAGCGTTTGAAATCTTTAAATGTTCTTATTTTTCTTCCAAATTCTGAAGGAATATAAGATTTAAAAGAACGCAATTTATTATTCATTTCGGTAATAGAGGCCTTTGACAACTTAAATTGCCGTTTTCCTTCCATCCAGTAATTGATTAATCTTTTCATTACACCTAAATATACAAGATGCATCGGATCTAAAACAAAATTAGAAACTAAACCTACACCGAGCTCAAGGAGGGGTGATTGGCCTCTTAGGTGATCATTAGAAACGTTTAAGAAATCGTCGTTCGATCTTAAATTTGCACTTAAATTCGTTGGATAATATCGTTTCTTATCTTCTCTAGAATAGCAGCTAAGAATATCACATCGTTCACATCCTTTTTTACCATTATGCCCAACAATTTGTTTTAAATAAGCTCTGGCAGGGGCATCACAACAAAAAGCCCCTAATTTTATTTTAAAATGTTTGTTTTTAAAATGTATACCATCTGTTAGGAGTTCTTTGCACTCATTTACAAATGGTTGTAAGAAATCTGCCAAAGGATCAGGCTTGCCCCTGCCACAAAAAATTCCGACAATGGAAACTGTATTAATTTTAAAATTTTTACAATGCAATAATATAGGCCAAAACTCTTCGGAACTGCTGTTATAAATTGGTATTCCATCAACATTAATGTATACACAAAGCTCCTCCCCAAGTGTTTCATAAAGTTCACCATCCAATTTTGCAATTAGGTTACTTTTTATACCAAAGTATATCATATTTCCATTTTCTAACTTATCAGAAATAGCTTTATTTCGAGGGGTCCCAAGAAGGGTTCTTGCATCATTTTTTAAAAATGGATATTTGGGCTTAATAAGACTTATTAGTTCATTTAGACAACGGTGCGTGACACCATTACGTAGGGCCCAAATCTTTAAATTTTCTTTAAATTTATTTTCATCAAAAACGTCTATATTTTCGCGTGTATGATAATTATAATTTACATTTGATACATTTGATGCAACTGTTGAACAAAACGTATTATCTAAATCCAAACTTGGCTCTTCATTGTTTAAAAAAGTATTTTTATTAGGTATTGATAAATTAATATTTTCAACAAAGTTTAGGTTTCTAGCTTCATCAGAATGGTTTTTAGCTACGTATTTTTCAGCATTTGTTTCATCAGCTTTAAATGCAATATTATCACATGTGTTTTTAAAAGACACAGCAATTTTTCGCCTTAGGTGACGTTTTGAAATTAATTTGGGCATTTTCAGATTTTCACACCTGCTCTCAACTAATTGAACACCTTTAAGAAATTAAAAAGGAATATGCAATATAAATAAATTATAAGTAATATTTAAAGTCTCTCATCTCAAGTCAAAAATCTACCATACCTAAAATTATATAATTTTTAAATTTTTAGTGAACAGTTGATGTCGGTTCTATTTTTTTGAAAAAAGTATTTATTTTTTTTAATTAAAATCATAATCAGCGATCATAAAAGCTCTCATAAACAGACGTTTGTTTAATTTGGACTAAAAATACAAATAAAAAAAAACAAGAGCGAAGCTGTGGGTAAAAAGCTAACTATATTACCCAAAAGGAAACAAACAAACCCTTCCAAATAAAAAAGAATTTTTCAAATAGGTTAATAAATAAAAATACAAATAAAAAAAACGCGAGCGAAGTTGTAGGTAAAAGGCTGTAAAAGTGAAATGGGACCATTCGGTAAACCTACTCTTTTAATTAAAAAAACAACCGAATTAAGAACCTCCTTCTTTTTGAAGTCGGTTAAAAAAACAATTTTGTTGTTTTGTAACTTTTTAAATAAAATAAATTTTTGAATCTTTAAAATTTTATAATAATCAGATAATCATTTGTGACAAACAATTTTGGCAGATTTTTGATATACCTCGTAAATCTGAAAATATTATGTTTTTATTAAAAAGCGACATTTTTAGCTTTATCACCCTGTATAACGCTGACTTTTAGTCCTATAAACACCTACTGTTTGACATTTTAAGCAAAGAGGAATATATTTTAATTAAAAAACTTTTATACAGGGTGGACAAAAAAAGTAGATCTATGTGTAAAAGTAAATTTTTCAAAATGTTCTAAATTTTTAACATAACTGCTGTTTTCTCTTATGTCATAAACTACAGAATTAACTTTTGTAAATTTTAAAAGTATTTTTGGAATCTAGGGATTAAAATACCAAAACGGTTTTTTATTTTTTATTTGCGTTGCTTAGTTTGCGTAAAAATGCTCTTTGAATTGTATGGTTGCTCAATGTTTTGATGTGACATAAAATTGTTCTTTTCTAAAAATATAATTGATTCGAACAAAAAGCAGTGGCGTACTATTTTTTTCTTGAAAAAATTAAATACAAATCTTGTTCGAACGCCACTGGTAAATTAAAAAACTTTTACAACAAGAAATGTAATGTAATGGTTAAAAGATGTATACCAAATTTTGTAGACATACCTGGAGTGATAGGAAAGTTAAGATAAAAAGGCAGTTTTTTCTTAAAATTTTAACACCCTGTATCTTGGAAACGAAGCATTTTCAAACATAATTTTATTTGAAAAATGTTCTTATTTTCTTGCATTCTATACTGTGCTAAAAGGAAAATACCAACTTAAAAATAACCCTGTATTAAAAAAATACCTATAATACCCTAAAAATGGTAAACCTGGCAACATGGAAAATATGAACAACAAATTGGGCATTCCCTAAAAACCCTCAAGTAGTAAATATTGTAAGTTTTGATAACACCGGTTCTGAAATATGATGCAGTTTCCATACATCACGACAATTTTATGTCACATCAAAACATTGAGCAACCATACAATTCAAAGAGCATTATTACGCAAACTAAGCAACGCAAATAAAAAAATAAAAACCGTTTTGGTATTTTAATCCCTAGATCCCAAAAATATTTTTAAAATTTACAAAAGTTAATTCTGTAGTTTATGGCATAAGAGAAAACAGCAGTTATGTTAAAAATTTAGAACATTTTGAAAAATTTACTTTTACACATAGATCTACTTTTTTGTCCACCCTGTATAAGTTTTTTTTAATTAAAATATATTCCTCTTTGCTTAAAATGTCAAACAGTCGGTGTTTATAGGATTAAAAGTCAGCGTTATACAGGGTGATAAAGCTAAAAATGTCGCTTTTTAATAAAAACATCATACCTATTTTTAGTTTTACGAGGTATATCAAAAATCTGCCAAAATTGTTTGCCACAAATGATTATCTGATTATTATAAAATTTTAAAGATCCAAAAATTTCTTTTATTTAATAAGTTGCAGAACAACAAAATTTTCCAAAAAACAACGTCATATTTACCACCCTGTATACAAGAGGTCAGTTTAATGCCAAGGCTGCAATATAGGTAATCATAAAGACTAATAATTGTGTCCAAATTTGCCAAAAACCGCACTCAAATATTTTTTGTAATCTTTAAGAAAATAAAGTTTAAAATTTTAATTATTCCGTTCGAATGTCCAGCAGTTTATATACGTATTTTATTAATTAGTGGTGATTCAATGGGGAACTTTCCTCAATTTTTTTCTGAATATGATAGAGGATAAAAAATAAATGAACACGTGTTTTATTATTTGTTTAATTTTTAAGGTCTTTATTGTAATTGATTGGTTTTGTTTGTATTATTTTTTAGGTCTGATGATGCTCTTAGGAGCGAAACACATGTCACCATTTAACGGTTAATTAGTAAAAAGTGTTAAGACCGAGACTTTTGTTGTTTTCTTTGATATGTTATATCAGGTCTCTTTGAGAATATGGACGACTTCTTTCAACCCAAACATTTCTAAGAAAATTAAAAATAATACTAAAATAGTACACAATACACGTAAATTAAAGCGTATATATTAGACGTTTATAAATGGTGTATTAAAACGTATAATAGACCATTAAATAACCAAGATATATTTCAATAATTTTTATTTTAGTGTACTAAAAATTAAAACAAAACAGAGGTGTAAGGTGTGACATTCACCTAATCCAAGTGTTTGAGCCATAATCATTCCTTATAAATAAGGTATAATAGGGTTGAGAGATCAAAACGAAAATTTCCGTAACAGGTCCAGCGGCCATTTTTGCCGACTTCATCAAATAAAACATCAACGATTCTTATCTAATATTATATGCAATATGTATAACTATTGAATTGATATGAGTGCAATTAAAATAAAGGTAAAAAGTAGGTACTTACTTTATTAGCAATCCGAAAACAATCCACTGCACAATATCTACAACAAGAAGCCGGCCGGACGTTTTGTTTAATAAGTCACTTCGTCGAACTGGTTAGTTTCCAAAGCCAAGGAGAAAAGCGACTGCCGCGCATCACATGTTGTTATTGTAAGGCTGCTATTGGCTATTATTGGAATAATGCCGAAGGGATGAGTAAATTTTGTAGATTATTGTATACGTTTACTTTTAGGGAATTTTAGACAATATTATTTATGTATATACAGCACAAAGTCAAATATTTGCAAATATTAACATCAAATTAAAAATTATAAAAATATTATTACTAAACCAATGATATTGTCATAGGAGAATGATAATAATGATTTTAAAGCAATAATAGTTAGTTTTCTAATAAAAATAATCTATAATAGACGTAGATTATGCTTTAGTTTCACACGTTGAAATTTCAGTAAATAGTAAGAAAAAAAAAACGTTTTTAAAATACTCGAAAATAAGAGTGTTTCATGAGATTATCATTAATAGTTCCTAACTATAAACATATTTTTGTGCATTTTTAAAACACGCACATAAATGAGACCATAATATAAAGTAAAATATTTTTAAAAATTTTATGATATTAAAAGATGATATGACATACGTTGAATATACGATTAAAATATGCACGTGTTTAAAAAATGTCTAATAGAGGTGTAATAAATATACCAAAACCAAAAATACACGACAATATCGTTTAATAAACGTTTATTAAACGAAAAGGCAAATTCTTGTGTTGCTTGGGAAGCAATGAAGTCAAATTTTTGGGACTTTTGATAAATAATGATTTGCGGTGCGTATAGTAGTAAAAAGTGAATAGGGCATTGTAATTTGCCAACTAAAGTCAATTTTATTTGTAAATTATCTGCTTAATATGTATTATAGCTTGGTGTATTGTCATCTAAGCTACAACATTGTCTTATGGGGTTCATCAACTAATATCCAAAGAATTTTTATTAACCAAAAAAAGGAGTTAGATTGATGTTTGGTTTGCCCTATCGAGAAAGCTGTAAACTTTCATTAAAAATGGAATTCTTTCAGTCCCTCTCTCTATATGTATCAATTACTTTTATTTATCAAGAGTAGTCCACAATGATTTGAAAAACATAATCACATGTATGCTACAAGAAAAAAAAAAAATATAAATTTGTTGAAAACAAAAAGAATATATATATATATATATATATATATATATATATATATATATATATATATATATATATATATATATATATATATATATATATACATATATTTTAACATAGTACATATGTGTTCCCAGTTAAAGGGTTGGAAGAGTCCTTATATCTTTAAAAATACGCCCTTTAGGGTAAAACGGGAACTTTCTTGTTCGAGGGGGGATAAGGGGTATCACACTATATAAGTCCCTTTATCGTATCGGGACTCCTTTTCAAGTTTTATCGGCACGCACATTTTATCAACTTAGTTTTATTATATACTAGCTATGATTCCCGGCTTCGCTCGGGAGTTGATATGAGACGCAAATAACCGTTGTTCTGAATAAAGTTCAAATACTCGACAACAGATGGCGCCACTACACTTAATTTCCCAGTTAAAGGGTTGGAAGAGTCCTTATATCTTAAAAATACGCCCTTTAGGGTAAAACGGGAACTTTAATGTTCGAGGGGGATAAAGGGCTATCACACTATATAAGTCCCTTTATCGCATCGTGACTTCTTTTTAAGTTTTATCGGCATGCACATTTTATCAACTTAGTTTTATTATATACTAGCCGACCGTGCCCACTTTGTTGGGCGTTAATTATATTTTCTCTGAACTTTTTTCAATCATAATAAAATATAGCCCATAGTATTCCTGCATAATGTAGCTTTCTAATTGTAAAAGAATTTTCATCATCGGTTAAGTATTTCAGAAAATTAACCCTTTCAATAAACAATCAACAATCGAAATATCTCTGGCGGACGACACCGGACTCTTATATATTTAGAGAGCTAGGCTCTAGGATATTCGGGAAAGTTTAAGAATAATTTCTTTTTCACAACTTACGAAGTTCAACTCGACAACAGATAGCGTCACTACACTTAATTTCCAAGTCGAAGGGGTTGGAAGAATCCTTATATCTTTAAAAATACGCCCTTTAGGTTAAAACGGGAACTTTTTGTTCGAGGGGGATATTACACTATATAAGTCCCTTTATCGTATCGGGACTCCTTTTTAAGTTTTATCGGCACGCACATTTCATCGACTTAGTTTTATTATATTTAATGATAATGATAATAATTTGAATTTGAATTTGAAATTGACTTTTATTATACTCACTGTACTGGTAACAATGACTCATGGTTGTTATTTTGTGTATAAATGGCTTTATTTTCACTGTCGTTAACTTGGTTTTAATTTAACTCTATAAAGAAAATTGCACTTTTATATGCATACTACAATTACGTCGTAAAAGTATAATTATTTCAATTTTAGCAAAAGTCCTTCACTTAAATTAGAACTTATGGAAATCTTGACTTTGCTCATTAAGATCATTGGAACACAGGGTAAAAAAGATTTAGCTTTAACAATATATTAATTTGATTTAAATATTTAAACCAGTAGCGTAGCTAGGTAACCAAAGGCTCTGACGCAAAAAATAAATCTGTATGTGTGTTCTGTATTCGTCGAGCTTAGAATATGACGTCCACCAGATTTGTCGTAATCCAGATTCGTCGTATTACAATGAACATCATAACAAAATTAAAAAAACAATTACAAATATTAAATATAAACAATCTAAACTTTTTATATAAAAATATAAGAAAATTTGTAGGGGAAAGGTGGGCAAGTTGCAAGGGCAGCGAATTTACAAAACCTATACCAGTTCAGTCAGGACTGAGACTGAACTCGAGTAGCCTTTGTTTGCAAAAAACATACAAAGTCTACCCCATGTCGGTTCAAAAATTGACCATATTAGTATAGCATTTGTAACTATATTTTTAAGGCATTTTCTTTAGGTAGACACAACCTCAAAAGAAATACAAAGGAGTGTACCATCCATGGATACAGGAATTTTCTGTAAAAGAAAAGAAAAGTAGGCACATGCTGAATGCACAAAACACTTAATGAAAACCAAAAAATTCACATGCGTATTATGTAGTGATAACTAGTACTTTCTTGGTTTGTATAAAAAATGTTTCGTATTATTGTTTTGCCCTTCTGGGTAGGGCCAAATGAATTGCTTTAAGAACTAAGATTTTTGTTTTTTTATTATGTAAAAAAATGTTTACTGATCTCTTTGTAATAAACACAAAGTAAAGATATATAGTTAGCTTTACGCAAAGTATTTTACCATTTCATTTTATTTTTTTTTAAATATATTTACCTAACTTTTCAGTATGTAAACTTGCCCATCCTTCCCCTAACTGTTACCGCTCAAAAGTACTAACAACAAAAACATGCTTTGCAAATGACGAGGCGATGTCCAGGAAGCCCCGCCCAGCGCCCAATGCAACCTGTTATCGGTCCGATGTAGGTATATCATTTTAAACAAACAATTAAGTTAAAATATTATCATTGCTGATTTACGCTCCGCAAAAACCGCTTTTAATTCAGTTGCAAAAAAACTTTTTCGACGACCGTTAAAAAAATGCTGTTTTTCCAATCGTTAACATGAAGATAAAGTGTTAAAAAAGTAACTTTTTTAACAGTTCGAAGCTTTTTTATACTTTGAATTAGTGTTTTGTTCCAATGCCTACTACAATAAACTTAAATATCAATTTATGCAATGAAACAGTAAACGCGGCATCAACTGAACCGGTCAAGTTACCTTTGATTTCGTCAATATTTCTTTTAGTTCATATGTCACTAGTTTTAATATTTGACAGTTTACAAATAAATTTAATAGAAATTATTTAAAATTAATAGTAATAATGAATTTGGATGACTAAGAATTTGAAAAGGAATTTATACTGTTTTAGTATTATTTCTACGAAAAGTAAGTACTTACAATTTTCCAAAATTAAATCATAGGTGCATAGGTATAAAGAAGATAATTGTCTCTTAAAAATAAGAAGGACATGAGTTTTTGTTGCAATATAATGGCTGTGCTCCCAAAATTAAAATTGATAAGTTTAAATAAATAAAACATGTGGTAATTTGGAAAATTTACGGTCGTAGAAAAATATAGTATGTAACACATGCATTAAGTGTCTTTTTTACTCATGGGATTGCCGCACTCGCCTAACGGCTCGTGCTGTCAAACTTCCCATTCGTAAAAAAAAGTATCACCTTACGCACTTGTTACATAATAGATATTTTTGTACCAAGGGCGTAAAATAGCACTTTTACGCCCGCGCTTGAAAGTTGTTGCACGAGCTCTGCGAGGGCAACAATCAGCTGGGGGCGTAAAAGTTTTTTACGCCAAAGGTGCAAACAATATTTTTGTACGACTGAAATTAATATACAAGCAATTTCTCTAGTTAGGACAAAATTTCCCAGCCTTTAATGTTTCAAATTGTATTCAGTATACTTTTAACATAATATGTTTAATTAAATAAAATGGGGCATTATTTAATTTTCTCATTGTTTCATAAATTTATAAATGGGGGCGTTCTTAATACTTTTTTGCCCTAGGGCATAAAAGTGCTATTTTAAGCCCTCATTTATAAATGCGGGCGTTTTTAAAACTTTTTGCCCCAGGGTAAAAGTGCAATTTTACGCTCTCAAATGGGGGCAGTAAAATTGTATTTTACGCCCGGTCGTACAAAAATTACTATTTAAATGCGGGGATAAAGTATTTTTTCTTCTGTGGAAATTCGAACCTTACTACGATAGATAAGTATTAATTTACATCATTAATATATGAAAATGTAGGTGATTGATTGTATTTTATTATGCATTACTAAAAAATAATGTGTGTAAAATATTATATTTTCTAAAGTTAAGTAATTTTTCGTGTTAACTTATTCTTTGAATTGCATTTGAAATGACGATATTAATCTTAGAGTTAGATAGGGATAGGTAATCAAATGTTTTTAAAATGTTTTGAACCGTAATAACACAAAAAATGACTTTATATGTTAGGGGAAAGTAGGGTGGATTCATACAAGGGGCACCTACATACATTGAGTTTATCTGAAGTTAGACACGAAGTAAAATAGTAACGTAAGTGGGTGTGCGTACTTCTTATGTATGTTTACAGACTAGTGACGTTTCAGAATTTTCGGTGCGGTAAGATCGAGTGCACAACACGGAACGTGTTTTTGTCTCACGTAAGTAATTTCATAACGTAACTTTGGACATATTTTATGGCCAGTTACTATTTTTGGATTAATTATTGCTATTTAATCCTAATTATAATAATGCAAAGTCACTAATTTAATGCGTAAATTAATATACATTAAGACGGTTTTTTCATTTCATATTTTTTTATTAATTAGCATGAGATGGGGCAAATTCATACACAAGTATATGAGGCACATTCATACTGTATAAATGTACTCCTGGCCTTTTATGAATATTTTTTAACTATTATTTTTGTTACACAGACGATTATAGTTATAAATATTATATAAAGTAGTTTAACTGAAGTAATGGTTTCATTTTTATGGAAAAAAGGGGGTGTCTTTGGATGTCAAGGATCAGTTAATTTATCAGACATAGCGATGCTATTACCACAGATCTTAGGTCATAATCTGTTAATAACATGGGAATATTAATTTTAGGTTTTGTAAGTTAAGGTATCTTTGTGTTAACCAGAGTTTTTATTTGATATAATTAATAATGTATAAGCAATATTTTTTTTTACATTTTGAGATTGTTAGTTTTAATAAATATAACTATACGTCTTTGGTAGATAACCATATATGTAACGTAAAGACTTTTTAATATCACTCAGTTCACTAATCGGTACTTATGTTCATATCACGAAACTATTGCGATGTTAAAATAGGCATTAACAGATTTGGATAAAAACTGTTTTTTAATTTTGAATTTTACTCTTTGTTTTGTATGTAGAAAAATGTATTTGTGTTTTTTTTTGTAAAGTATGGTATAAAACCATAACAAACAATAATTATAACGAATTATTAGTGATGTGAAATGTGCCCCTTCGGTTGTATGAATGTACCCCACTAATGGGGTACATTTATACATTTTGCTTTTTTGTAAAAGTCTTCTGGAAACTCGCGCATGTAGATTTTCAATAATATTAAACTTCTACTACAATATAAAATAGTTAAGCTATTAGTTTGTCATCAATTAAAAGAGATATACCTAAAACACGGCATTCCACAAAGCAAAATATAAAAACTGTATGAAGCCTCCCCACTTTCCCCTACTGACAATTCACAATATTCAAATTTGCTTAGGTGGGCTGAGCTTCCCAAACCTACCCCATTTAGAAGCTTGAAAAAGGTACAAAAGCATGACCGAACCGTCGCTGAATAAATAAAGCGTCACTACCTTCTTTCCCATTGAATTTCTTTTCTAAGGACTCTCTCTATTGTCTAATTACAAAATTTATAATCCTAAAATGGAAAAAATAGACGTACTTTTTTTTGATAGATGTGTTATCGCAACTGGTAAAAAATTAACAGTTCCATTGCTCTTAACGGACCACAAACCTAAAAATGCTTAACCATAAACGAGCCTGTCAATTATCTAAAATTATCCTTCAGTCAATTATTTCACTCAATTAGAATAAATTGCTGTAAGAAATTAAATAGGTCAAAATCTGTCTTGTATGGTGCATATGTTTTTAATAGTGATTTGGCTGAGACCTCGTTAAGTGCGCCGGTATAAGTGTCTCGAGTCAGATAATTCGTGTTTTTTTTGTTTTTGTAAGTATAGTGAAAATTTTATTTTAGGGAAGAGTTATAACAATGCCACCTTACTAAACAAGATTTCTATTTTTCGCAGGTGCTTATAATCCTGGATTTTAAACAATTTGAATTTACTTACTTTTAAAAAATTAAATATATACAGGGTGTCTCTAAAAGTCTGTACAAATTGCTACCACAAATTCCTTGAATCAAAATACAACGATCTAACGCAATTTACCTTAGTCCAAAAGTTACCCGTCTGGGAGATACAGAGTGTCAAAATTTTAATTTCATTTTGGTTATTTTTAAATACTTCCTTTAACATCAGACATTTTTTGACCAATTTGAGATTGAAAGGTTTTTAGGGTTGGTAATTGAAAGCTGCCCATATTTTTCCCATAAAATGTAGAGAAAGCCACCCGCAGTCCTTTGCTTTTTTAAAACACCATAACTTTTTGGTGCCTCGGTATAATATGACTTTATTAAAAAAATAGTTTTTGTCTAAAAATTGTATACTTAAAAAATATCGATATGAGCAACCGTTTATGAGATATTTTAGATTAAATGTTTTATACCACACAAAATAAATCCCTCACGCTTTATCTGGGCCACCCGGATTTTCTCAAAGCTCTATAAAAAATGCTCCCACAAATTCCTTGAGCCAAAATACAATTTAACATAGTCGAAAGGTTGCTGGTTTGCGAGATACAGGGTGTTCAATTTAAAAAATACATGGAAAATTTGACACCCTGTATCTTGCAAACCAGCCCAGATACAGCGTGAGGGATTTATTTTGTGTGGTATAAAACATAAGTATACCATTTTTGGACAAAAATTAAAGTGGATTTTTTTAAATTAAAGTCATATTATACCAAGGCACCAAAAATTTATGGTATTTTAAAAAGAGCAAGGAACTGCAGGTGGCTCCCTTTACATTTTATGGAAAAATTATGGACAGCTTTCTATTTCCAACCCTAAAAACCTCCAAATACCAAATTTGGTCAAAAAATGTTTAATCTTGAAGAAAATATTTAAAAATAACCAAAACAAAATTAAATCTTTGACACCTTGTATCTCCCAAACGGTTAACTTTTGGACTAAGGTAAATTGCGTTAGATAGTTATATTTTGGCTTAAGGAATTTGTGGTAGCTTTTTGTACAGACCTTTAGAGACACCCTGTATAATTATTTTTACATGTATAATATTGGAAAATGTTATTGAAAAGTTAAAATAACATAGAAAACATCAAATAGAACACTTAAACATTAATTTTATAGTGTAAGAGCCTGTGAGCGTCAGACCGTTATTTTGTAAAAGCTAAAAGTTTGCCAGTGCATGGTCCCAACGTAGGTAGAAGCAATGGTAGACTATGAAGTTGACTCATAGTGGCTTTGGCAGGTACAAGGTACCAAAGGTCAATGAATTGAAACCTAACTTTCGACATTTTGTGAAAGCTTAATTTTATATATTTAACTTGGATATCTATTAAGAGATATTTCCTTAGTCGCTAGACTGTTTTCACATTTCCAACCCCTTGGCAGACAAACAATTTGGGGTAGCCAAATGGTCCGAGGAAGTACAATATTTCTGTTATGTAACAAGATATGACAAAAGTCCTAAATAAGGATTGTTATGTTTTCAAGAAGGCATGCTCTAAACATATTTGAATGTATACAGAGTGTCCCAATAAAAACGTTTTTTAAAAAACTATAACTTCTCATCAATTCCTTTTTTTTAACACGCTTTTATTAACTTGGGTTGTAACTATCTATCTATCTATCAATCTATCCATCTGGCTGCCTATGTAACGGAATCTTTGAGCCTAATTTTAACCAACTTCCAGCTATTCGATTTCTTTGAAACTTTGCACACGTATTAAGGACCCATGACAATGCAATAATCTGCAAACAGTATCCCTTTATCTTTTTTTAATCGCCAGGAAAAAAATTCCATTATATTATAAAAACAACACCTAGGATGCCATCTGTTGGAAAAATTTCAAACTTTGCTATTAAATGAGGAAGAAATTTTTTAGTGGATTGCAAAGTGTTGACAACGGTCCAAACATTTCCTGGAGTGCCATCTGTTGGCAAAATTTGAAACTTTGCTACTTAATGAAGAAGAAATTTTTTAGTGAGTTGCAATCTTTTGCAAATTTTAAAATTTGCTACCATTGTCATTTCATAGGGGGCTGGTTATTTTCTTTTGCTGCTTAATTAATTAGTATGTTCTAATTTACTGTTATATTAAGAATTTTGTGCAATATAACGAACTAAAAAATGAAAAATAATTAATAGTTTAAAAAACTAAAAAAACACGCTTTTATATGCAACCGAACTAAAAATTAAAAAATAATTTTTCATTAAAAAAATATTTTCACTTCATAGTAAAAAGCGTGAGGTGCATTTTACTATTTTTTCATAACTTTTCCATCATAGATATTAGCAAATATAATAATTATAACATTTAATATATTAAGCACCCCACGCTTTTACTATGAAGTGAAAATATTTTTTTTAATGAAAAATTATTTTTTAATTTTTAGTTCGGTTGCATATAAAAGCGTGCTTTTTTAGTTTTTTTAAACTATTAATTATTTAATATTGATTTACCCAATTTTTTCTTGGCCTACGATCCTTTACGATTTCTTAAAAACTTACCTTTGAAAAACGCTTTGTTCAAATAATTAATCTGGTCCGAAAACTGCCAGTTCGAACAGCTATCTGCCGAAATCATGTTGCTTTTCTCATTTAAATAACATGGGATTTTTGGACTTTTTCTCTTTATTTATTTTTCTCAGACAAAAATATATGGAAAAATCTACTCATCGCATATACTAATCGCAAATTTAACGCTTTACAAAAAAGTTCTCTTCCGAATTTTCGATTAAGTCACTCCTTTAAGAGTTATTAACCGTTAAACGTTGAGTTAAGATGAAGTTGTGGCCTCGGGAATTTAATAGTAAATCGGCATTTTTAAATGAATCACTCTGTATATTGAATCACCATCAAATATATATTTTAAAAAGCTGTAAGAAAATACCACATTTGATATGTCTATCTCACTGATCTCGATGGATTGCCAATGTTATAACCTGCGCGAAACAAAAGTTACATTTCATGGGCGAAAAACCGGTTTGTGCGCAAGCCAGTTGAGGGTAAACGCACCCGGTACCAAACAAACTATGCGTATTACAGGAAAGAATTTGTTGACGGCGTCCTGCATTATTTTCTGTTCTATGTACAGTAGCTAATAAGCGTTACGGTCAGACCGCGGACGAAGGGTACATGGTGCCGGTGTTTGTATTTTGCCACGGCTTTTAAGTGCGCATGCTCGTCTACCCACTGCGCGAGGTCGTAAAATCCGAAAAATGCTTCTTGCCACTGCGGATCTAAATGTAGGTTATCTATAGTCTATCTCTAATAGTTTAAAAAATATGGCCATTTAAATCTGAAAATTATATTAAATTTCCATTATATCTTCAGCTCTAAGCTATAAGCACTAAGTTTAGTGTGGAAGATAAAATAGACACTATTTCTACTATTGTTTAGATTTGGATGGCCATATTTCATAAGCTCTTTAAAATATCTATTTAATGGTAATTTAGTTTAATACAAATTTGATCTCTTGACTTTTTTGAATTGATACACGGTTTTTGTATGGATAATATTAAATTCTACAGTGAAAAATTACTTTCGATATTTATTCTTTAATTAGGTAGGGATTTGACCATGCCGAAAAATGGTTTTTATTTATTTACGCGAAAACTGTGCATCAAATGAAAAAAGTTTAGAGACCAAATTTGTGTTAAACTAAATGGGTATTTTAAAAATATTTTTATTTTAAAAAATGCAGTGGCGTACCATTTTTTTCAAAACATATTTACCTTAAACCCCTCATGAACGACACTGGTAAAAATATTATTTTTCTTGTAAGCCAAAAAATGTCTTTTGGTGCATAAGAGGCGTCCCCCAAATTTGTTTAAAATATCTAAATTGGTATAAAAGTTATTATAAAAAAACACAATTTAAAAAAAAATGTAATACCCTGTAGTTCAAAAACTAAGACGTTTAGGACATATGTTCATATTAACTTTTTTCATATATTTTTGTGTAGAATCACCCCTTCAAATAAACGGACAGAATTTCCGGACACCCTGTATAGAGGACAAATCCGACTTGGATGATGCAACCAAAAACAGACAAGTCAATAAAAATTTAAAAAAAATAATAATAATAATCGCAGTGTTCAGGTGTCAAAATTAAAGTAAAGTTCATCCACCTACCTACTTTTTCAATTTATGACTGTTTTTAATAACAGATGTTTCCGTGTTGCGGAGACATAACATTAGACATAAACATATCTGCAAAAACCATTCATCTGATAAGTACTAAATAAATAATTCATTAAATTGTAATTTGTCTACTTTTACATGGACAGTGGGTGCACTGTACAGGGTGTTTTCATTTTAAGATCGTCCTTATTATCCTAGCATTTATTCTAATTTAGAAAGGTGGTTCTGTATTATTGTGTTAAGTACGTCAAACAAGAATTAAATTTTAATTAATTTTAATCTCTCAACCCGACTTGGAAAGCAAACGCAGGGCGATGCAGATATCTCTTTCACAGGATCTCAATTTGATATTGGATTGGGGCGCCAAAAATCTCGTTCAATTTAATGCATCCAAAACACAATCGTGTTCCTTGTCGCGGAAAAAATCATCAAACACTCATCCTTTGCTTATGAGTGGCCAGGTTTTGCAGAGCGGGGACACATTTAACCTTGTGGGCATCACATTTGAGAATAACCTTAACTGGCATAAACACATTGTATCTATAGCCACCGCGGCTTCAAAAAAGCTTGGATTTCTTTTCCGAGCCAAAAAGTATTTTTCTCCTTCCAATTTATACACTTTGTATGTGTCCCAAATTCGACCCTCTCTGGAATATTGTTCTCATGTCTGGGGAATGGCATCCCCTACAACCCTCAGCATTCTTGATGCCATTCAAAGAAGGGCTGTTCGTCTTATTAATGATCCTTTGCTTACTCAAAGACTTCCTTCTCTTGCCCATCGTCGAGCAGTGGGAGATCTATCGCTCTTCTATAGATACTTTTACGGCTTCTGCTCCAACGAATTGTCCAGTATAGTCCCTCCTCTTGCAGTTCCCAACAGAGAAATTCGTGGTGCCGCGCGTATGCATCCTTATACAGTTCAATTGGACAAGCCCCGAACTTAATAATTTCGTTCGTTTATCCCTAGAGTTTCTAGACTGTGGAACCTGCTACCAGCGGAGGTCTTTCCTTCCCCCAAATCTTCAAGTTTTTAAGTCCCGTGTTAACATACTTCCTCTTACCCTGCTTAAGACACCCACGGTACTGTTAGTATTTAGGCTTTCAGCCTTCGTAGTTTGTTAAAGATTAAAAAAAAAAAAAAAATATTTACTTTACGTTATAGGCTGGCCACATACATCCCACTTTTTATTAATACTAGGAGGAGGAAGTGAGGACTTTTTCCTAGCTCCTCAACCTTTCTTACGTTGAGTTTTTTTTTAAGGGGACCCGTAATTTTTACTTGTACCGGGGCCCGGCACGGCTCCCGGCGGCCCTGATGTATGCGTCGTGGCCATAGAGACCTAGAATTACTGCCTTTGATATTAGCGGAAGCCAGAAATCCGGGCGTCGGCCCACGCTATGAAAAGTGTATGCGGATTCTTATGAGATCTTTCACATGTTGAAAACGCGAAAAGTCGGCAAACTCAAAGGCCTCGTATAATCACTCTGTCCGGCGAATTCGACTAAGTGTGAAACAAGGGTTAGTCAAATACAAGAAAATAAATGGAAATAATTCCCTACTGTCGTTGATATACAGGGTGATTCAAAAATCGATCACGAAACTTAAGGGAGTGATTCTACTTGACAAAATAAGATTAGAGCTTCATATAATTTTTTTCAAAATGTCATTCGTTTTCGAGTTACAAGCCGTCAAAGTTCAATTATTATTTTGGTTTTTTCGCCATATTGCATTTATTTTTTAACCAATCCTGTTGATATTTGGCACACAAATCGAGCTTTGCAGATTCTAAATTTTTAAGACAAAGGTACTTTTTTAATACCGCCAGAGGGTACTTTACCTAAAACTTAAAATTTCTTTACATCATAACTTTCTTATTTTGACAGATATCGCAAAGCTGGGAGCGCCATTTTATAGACAATCAAAAACCAAAAAATAAGGTACTCTTTATTAAAGTCGATAAACCCCACCGTTTAGGCACCAATAGACATCAAAGTTTTCATCAATTTTAATCAAATTACCTACATACATACAGGGTGTATACCCTTATTTTGTCAAGTAGAATCATCTCCTTAAGTTTCCAGATCGATTTTTGAACCACCCTGTATACAAAGGGAAATCTCCCTTTGGACAACTGACGAAAAGGGAGATTTCTGTTTTGTAAGGGTTAGTCAACTTTTAGATAATTAAGAATCATATGCTACGATAGTAGGATTAGAAAGTAAAAGTGTGTGCGGCCGGTATTATCTGCTCAGACTGCTCAACATATTAAGAAATTTTCTAATACAAAAAATGTACTTATTCTGTATGTTTTAATTTTTTAGGTGTCATCATACTACAAATTGGTACAATTTCCCTAAAAAGCAGCACATAGTTTACACAATCTCTTTAGATTTTTCTAAGTAGATACATTAAGAGGAGAGCAACTAAGTATGGCAAAAATTATTGTTTGTTGTTATTAATTGTTATAAACTTTAGTCTGTCTAACTAGGGAGTATAGTCATTTTTGATCCTAGCAGACGTAAGTAGTCTTTTAATTAAATAAATAAAATAAATGCTGGAGTGCCTCAGGGCTCAGTTCTGATACCAACATTGTTTCTTCTTCACATCAACGACATTCTCTCGTCCACAACTAATTCCATTCATAGTTTTGCCCACGATAGTACCTACCCTTCACTCCAGTTATCAGGTTCCTAAACCAATTACTAAACCTGATTTGGAAAACAAACGCAGAGCGATGCAGATATCTCTTTTCGCAGGATCTTAATTTAATATTGGATTGGGGCGCCAAAAATCTCGTCCACTTTAATTCATCCAAAACACAATCGTGTTCTTTGTCGCGAAAAAGTCATCAAATACTCATCCTCTACTTATGAGCGGCCGTTTTACAGAGCAAAGACACCTTCAATCTTGTTGAGCGTCACATTTGAAAGTAACCTTAGCTGGCATTAACACATTGTATCTATAGCCACGGCACCAAAGAAGAGCTATTCGTCTCATTAATGATCCTTCACTTACAGAAAGGCTTCCCTCTCTTGCCCATCCTCGGGCTGTGGGGAATTTATCGCTTTTTTATAGGTACTTCCATGGCTTCTGCTCTGAAGAATTGTCCAGTATAGTTCCTTCACTCACGGTTCCCACCAGAGAAACTCGTGGTGCCGCGCGTATGCATCCCTATACGGTCCAACTGGACAGGCCCCGAACTTCCCACTTTGTTCGTTCTTTTATCCCTAGAGTTTCTAGAATATGGAACCTGCTGCCCGCCGAGGTCTATCCTTTCCCACCAAATCTCCAAGTATTTAAGTTCCCTTGTCAACAAACTCCCTCTCTATCTAGCTTAAGACACCCACGGTACGTTAGTATTTAGGCTTTTAGCCTTCGTGGTTTATCTAAAGATAAGAAAAAAAATGGAATCGTAAAAAAATACTTTATATATTTTCGCGTCAACTTTTTTTATGTTGAAACCTTCTAACTATTTTTTTTTCATGAAAATAAAAGGAATGTTTTTAGGTACGAAGGGTTACTCCTAGTAACCCTTTGTACTGTGTAGAGTAGTAACCTGTTGCTTTTGTTTTTAACTTGTTATATTTTAGGTCCACAAATAATGGGAGATATACTTCCTTTTCGAGCTATAACTCCTTTGAGGCAAAGAGTCCAAAATAAAATTGTTATGTATCACAATTTTTTAGATCCAAAGTTAGCCCGTCCGCCAGCAATATGTTAAAAATGGTATGTCAAAAAATTAAATAGAATCAAAAATTATTACTCCTTTCTGGTAAGATTCAAATGACGGTATGTCAAAAAACCAAAGTAAGTTATGGCAAAAAAATCACCATTTTTGTGCAAAGTAAAATAAAGTAAATTGTTATAAATTCAACAGAAAATCAAAAAACTGTTGTTATTTTAAGGAAATGTAATGACCAACCTTTTTGAAATTTAAAAAATACCGTACTGGTGAAGATTATTTTTTTACTGCCACAAAAATATTATTATTATTAAGATTACTTTTGTAAAATTTTAACACCCTGTAGTTTAAAAAGTAAGATGGTAAGAAAATATTTGTATCAAGTTTCTGCAGCCTCCAAACTATTTCGGTATGAACATCTTAAGCCGCGTATTCACTTAGCGAACGTATACGGCCGAATGGGCATATGGGGAACATACGTATGCGTTCGGTTAGCGTAGACATAAATAACACAGCAAAACAAAAAAGTTGCTGGTCCGAAAAACAGACCATGGTACCTTTATGTTTTTAGGTCGCCGCACTCAAATCTAAGGTCAGTTTGACCTCATCAGGTCATGGTCAAGGTTATTTTAAGGTCAGAGACCCAAAAACCTCAAGATATTATCAAAGAGTAAATATGTTATATTATGATTGTGGGTAATTTTTTTAGTTTAAATAAATATTTACGTCTACACTAACCAAACGAATACGTTCGCTAAGTGAATACACCTTTACTGATTTTTATTCCTTTAATAAATCTGATCTAAAAGAGCACGCAAGTATTTTTTGGAGTTCAAAAATTACTACAATTTTTTAATCATGCAAAAAGGATGCGGTAGACTCAATTTTTTCTTAAAGTTGTCTGGCTACTTTGATTGATATTTTAGTTAATAAATTATTATTTACTTATTTTCCACACCCTTACCATTTGTGTAACTTTAACAAAACTCCTTATTTTAGAAATGGCATCGAGGTGCGGCCAAAGCAGCCCAAAAGTGGGCTGATAAATGTGAGTTCTTATTCACGATAGTGTAGTTGAGGCGCCATATTGCAGGCTATGGATCTTGTGGACAAAATATTTTTATTGCCAGTAAAAGAGTTCCTTGGTAAGTAACAAAAAAATGCTCTATTAATATATCTTACTGTAGGTGTAAGTATTATCGTTAACCTTTAAAATTATAAATTTTAATTTAAACGTTTCGATTTTACACATCCATCATCAGCGTACTTATCAGCATACATGCATTTTTATAAACTAATTTCCCAAGCAGCAAGCTGACGTCATTATGAAGTAATTTTTTAGTCATTTTTGGTCATATCATCAAACCAAAATTGTGACGTCATTTTAACGTCATTTTAACGTCATTTTACAGACGTGTTTTTAGCGTCGTTGAAGCGACGTCTGTTCGACGTCATTTTTTCGTCATACTAGCTGATAAATTTAATAATGTCATGTTTAGAAAATCCACCAGAAAAATTTTGTGACATTATAATATGATTTGTGTCAAAATCCAACCGAAATATCATATGACAGAAAAATAAGATTAATTATTTTACAAAAATAAAATAGGAAAAAACTCTACCGAGAGATGGCGTAATGGACAATAAAGTACTACGTTTATTCAACATCTTCGCTTTTTATCGCCTACACCGTACCGATGAGACTAAAATAGTACGTGACCGGTCTGCGGTTGGAGAGCTCAATTAGCTTTGAAAGTAATACCTTCGGCTAGTGTTAAAATCTGCATTTCCAGGTTGGACAGTGTCCCGAGATATGCGACCTTCCAGTGCAAGGAAATTGCAAGCAGTAAGGAGTTTTTTCCTATTTCAATTTTCAAAAAAATATTTTATCATTTTAGCCTAAAAAAACGTAGAAGCGTTAATTTTTCGTCACCTTAAAAACTTTATTAACGGGACGTCTTTTGTCTGTGACTTAGGGAGGTCAATTTAACGTCATTTTGACGTCATCTTATGACGTCTTTGCTCACCCTAAATGACTAAAGAGAGACGTTAATAAGACGTCAAGCTTGCTGCATGGATTAGTATGGTTTTTATTAATTTTAGGCTGTTTGCAATTGAAACTTGGTGGTTAGAAAAAATGCCTTTAAATATGGAGATAAACATATTAATATGACACTTGTCGGCCATTACACCCAGTTGGTTTGGGCTGCGTCTCACGAAGTTGGGTGTGGGCTTTCCAAATGTTACCAGAGAAGTTACGATAAAGATGGAAAAGAAATTTCTAGCAGAAAACGAGTATTCTATAATTATGTTTGCAACTATTGTCCAATGTAAGTTTATCTCATCTTATGTTTTGTGATATATTGTCAGACACTATAATGCCGGCCGCACACACCCCAAGGAGATAAACTTTTCAATAAGGAGCGATTAATTTTTATATTTGTCTGAAAATATAGGTTATGTTTTGGCGTCACCTTTTTACCATAATATTTTTTTATTTAACAAAATAAACCAATAATTGCATAAAATAAAATAAAATTTCTTAAAGAAAACATAAAAAATAGTATCTCACCTTTAATAACGATTTAAACGTAAATTCCTTTTAAAAAAAATATCCAAAGGTCAGTAACTCTTTGTTGACTGGTTTAAAATTATCTGTAACTGCACCACTTATAACTACCCAATTTAACTATAAACAGTAAAAACTAAACATATTTAAAAGTCTTATGACTAAAAGAGAAAAAAATAACACCAAAACTGCAAAAACAAGTTCGAGTACGATTGTAAACAAAGAATTTGGGAAAGGATTACGTCACAAAATTTAGCGAACATGGGCTTTAATGGGATCGAGCGCTCCTTATTAAAAAGTTTATCTCCTTGCACACACCCTACTTTTATCCGAGAAACGTGTCCAATTGTAGAATTAGAAATTATACCGGTTGAGCTAAATAACATAACACATAGGCAATGTAAGGAAAAGAGACAATTAAACTAAATACCTGCATGTAAACATGCGTGACTAACTACTGCTTGTTTTGTTATTCTATTACTGGCCGATATAGCAAAACTGCTTGCTCATATTGTATAGGATGAGTGAAGCCGGCCTCAGACTTGCCGCGCACAAGACAACTTTGTGTATTGATTAACATAAAAGTTGCTTAACCAAAAAGTGGTTAATAAATTTGTGTTTTGTGCACTTGTCTACTAGGGTGTTGCTTTGTTAACATGGATTTCACTGAGACAGCAGTTATTATTGCTTTTATTTTGAAAAACAGAAAATAGAAAGGCCAAAAACGATATTCGGTTTTGAATGGCCTATTAAAATAAGATCAAAATGTAATGTAGTTGCCGTAGCTAAAGAGTTGCTAATACAAGGATATCATATAAAAAGCTAATAAGTTTCATTATCTCAATTTTTCACTTGCTGAAAAAAGTTGCTAAGTGCTCGAGCTGGCCTTAGAGTGGTTTATAAATCAAATGGTAAAAATAAAATGTAAAATTTGTCATCATTCTAAAAAATGCAAGGCGCGCACTGAAGTGGCAAGCCAGTGACATGGCAGCGAGGTGGTGAGGCTAATGGCAAGGATAACCTAAAGCTCTCGAAATTAAAATTTTTGGAGACTAGTGGTACTCAAAGACGCTACACATCTTCCTACACCAGTTTACCACCACTTTAATTTAATGCGCGCCTCTGTATTTTTTACGCAGATTTGGAAGATTGCATTTAATATTGACTCACCACCAGACCGCCACATCACTTGCTTACCATTTCAGTGCGCGCCTTGCCTAGAAAGCGGCGCTTTAACCAAACCTGTCAACGTCAAATGTTTCGGGTTTCGGACTGGGCCAACGCGTCACTTTTTTTATCGATCAAGTTTGCCACAATGTTTAAAAGCAATTTTTAAACTTTGTGCACAAAATGGTAAGAGGTTACAGTCATGAAACCATAAGGCTCAAACCCATGATTTGGGTATCTGACTAGGCGGGTTACGTGACTGTAACTTTTATGATTTTTGGCACAATGTTTAAAAATTGCATGTTAAAAATTGTGGTAAACTTGTCCGATAAAAAAGTGGCGCATTCGCTCAGTCCGACACCCCAAACATTTGACATTGGCAGGCTGGGTTAAAGCGTGGCGGTATGAATATTCGTAGTAGACTTGTCAAAAGGAATCCCCCTAAAAAGGTTTTTAAAGTGTTTTTATTATAAAGTCCATTTTATCACTGCCTTGCGTTAGTTTATTTTAGTTTATTTTCCCACTATGTATTTTTTTCTTATTTTAGAGGAAACAGACCAGGACGCACATCCTTTCCTTACAAACGTGGTAACCCGTGCAGTTCATGTAAGAACCGTTGCAGCAAAAAACTATGTCTTAATTCATGCGACGTGGCCGACGTTTGGGCTAACTGCAAACAGCTACACAAGATGCATCCGACTTGGTTGTGCAATACGCATACACCAAAAGGAAGACAAAGGGCGCAGTTTTGTAGAGCTACTTGTACTTGCAAAAATAAAATTCATGATTAAAAAAATATACCATTTTTTAGAAATAGTAAAAATAGGTATTATGGGCGAATGCGCTGGAAAACTGAAAAATAATAGTGTGGCGCCATCTAACAAAGAAAGTAGAAACATATACAGAAAGTATTCCTCAGGGGCACTCATTCCTCTTAAAGAAATCTTTAAATTAGGTTTTTAGTTTAATAACAATTGGTATAGAGGACAAGAAACAGTGGCATTAAAAATTATTTTTCGGAAAGCAGTTAATTAAATTTAAATGTCTTTTTATTAAGTTAGTTTTTAAAACAGGCAGACAAAAATACCAAATTTTGCTGTAATATTCCAAATATAATGAAAAATGTGAGTAGATGAGATAATACATGCAATGCACTCTAAAGACCTTGTGCAGTACATGCTTCTTTTTATAATGCTTATGCTCTAAATCACCTTCAAATTTTCAATACATGCCAATTTGGTGGCGACATCTCGATAGGAGTAGCAACAATAATTTATTGCGTACAGTGTTGCCGAGCAATGAAATTTCTACATAAATATCACTTTCTTTCTGTAAAGCTATTTATTTATTGTTTTATTTTTAATTTAATAATTACTAGAACCGTATTTTTATTACAAAAATTTGTTAAAATTTTGTTTATGCAAGTGGTGGTTGCTATGTATTAGAACAATTTAGTGAATATTGGAAAACATTGGAATTTTCTGTCTAGAGTAGAATTTCTTTCTAAAAGTTTGACAACACAGACTGGTAGATAATGCAGCTAATTAAGTTAATTTTAATTCGTTATTTATTTATGAACAGTTCTGTGTAAAAAAAAACAGTCTGAGATAAATTTATTTGCTATTAAAAACTACTCGGAAAGAAATTATGTTCTAGACAAATTAACAAAAATAGAAAATCATTTATTGGACTCAATTTGACACTTTCCCTTGTTTACCTGTCACTTGTCAAAAGCTTTTGACGACCTTTTTTGCACGGCTCTTCGTAGAGGTCGGTTGTCCCAATTGTGATATCGAAAAGAAATCCAAATCATCTTCGAAAATGAGGATCTACAAAGATAAACTTACCGGTAATTATTGTTTTTAATAATTGTTTTATGTTTTTACGTGAATATTTTTTTGATTTTTGTAATTTTACTGGCAAAAATATGACTTTGAAAAGTACAGCTGTAAGAGGCTATGAGCTGTCATTGGGATGACTGACATATTTACATTATAACAGATGCAATATTGCTCTTTATACCTTTAATTATGAACTAATTCTTTTTATTGCATTTTTAGGAGATGAAATGTTCTCAGACACCTACAAAAATTAAACTGGTAGACGATGTAATTTATGAGGTATATGGAAAGCACGTATCGCGAAAACATGGAGATATCCAGATTGATGGGGCCAACCCCTCTGCTGAAGAGGCCGACGAAGGTACCGAAGATTCTGTGGAAAGCGGTGTTGATATTGTTTTAAACCACAGGCTCCAGGAATCTTTTGCATTCCCAGACAAGAAATCGTATACCTTATACTTGAAGGACTACATGAAAAGGTTAGTGAACTAATGTATGAACTAAATAATTCTTATTATTAGACTTAACATATAGTGCAGAATGATACTTTGGTCTTGATTAGTGGTCTTTTTAAAAGGAATGAATCGCTAAAATTGTTTATAAACAGTTAAACAAAGGTCGAGACTTTCCAACTATGCCTTATAAATTTTAGTTTAATAAATTAAAATAAAGTTATAAACACAAAATCTAAATCTTAACTGCTACAACTAGTCAATTATAAATTAAGTATTTATGTTTAAATTAAATAATTTAGGACTTAATTCTGACAGTTTAAGTTAACTAAAAATTCATTAGAAAATTTTTATACTATGTCTAGAAAATATTTAACTTTGCATATTTAGTATAAACAATTTCATTAAGACATTAAAATTATTATTAAAATAACTGAATGTAAATAAACTAATTAAAACTGATAATACCTTACTGGGTAATTAAATTACATTCTTTAATGGTAAACAATGTTTATCAAATGTTTAATCAGTCCATGTACTATTTTTAAAAATAATTTCACAAGATTTTAAATCTAAAATATGTATATTATTATAAATTATCGACTCTCTTAGTAAAAATAGAATAAAACTCTTGCTATAATGATTTATATTCTACATATTGTCATTTTAAAGGTAAAACTTGAACGATTTTGTACAAAATTTTTGATGAAAAAAAAGAAGATAAACCATTTTCGGTGATTTTCTAGAAACCTGCGGCAACTCCGATTTTAACGAAATTTGGTATACGGGGTTTTTTTTGGGGCGCTGATCACGAATCTGAAAGATTTTTTGGCGGAAACGTTTCGTTCTCGAGATATTCATCATCAAGGTTCAAATTTGAACTAAGCTTATTTTCACTATATTCCCCTTCTTTTTGCACACAATTCTTGATTTAAAGCTAAAGTGTCACACAATATTTGATTTTCACCTTTTAAAACCCCATTTTTCTACGTTTTTTACATTATTTTTGCATTAAATTGTGTGGCTTTTCTTTGATAATGCGGCAACCATACATACAAATAGGGCTTCATGGCACACTGGGATGGAAATGATTCAAAGTATGGCTATGCGATTTAATGCAAAAATAATGTAAAATACGTAAAAAAACGGGGTTTTAAAAGGTGAAAATCAAAACTGTGTGCAATTTAGCTTTAAATCAAGAATTGTATGCAAAAGAAGGGAAATATTGTAAAAATAGGATTAGTTTTAATTTCAAGCCTGATGGTGAATATCTCAGAGCACGAAACGTTTCCGCCAAAAATCTTTGCAGATTCTGTGATCGGCGCCCCAAGACCCCGTATACCTTGGAATTTCTGTCAAAATCGGAGTTGCCGCAGGTTTCTGTGAAAAATCACCGAAGTATGGATGTCATCGATGTAACTTATTAAAATATTTCATACAAAAATCTTGATACAAATAACTTTAAAATCGTTCAAACTATTTTTTTAACCAAGTGTAATTGGTGACTTTTACCTTTCAAATTCAAATCATTTCCATGCTAGATTACACATACCTACATAGTTCTTACATCGAGTCAGTTTATTCTATTTCTATCATACTTAGAGAGAGTCGATAATTCAGTAATCAATATGCACATACAATTTCAGCATTTAGACCGCAGATAATAGAATTTTGACTAAATTAAAATATAAAAACCCTTAAAATATTAAAATACGGGCAAAAGGGCAGGTTCTTACACTTATGTCTCTTTTGTGAGATATCACAGTTATTTATACATTTTTATCAAAAGTCTCTAATGAACTCCTCCATATTATAATATGTTCACTGCACAAAATCAATTCTTTTCACGTGGTGGTAGTAAGGCTTAAAAATCTTAAAAAGACAATCCCATTATGGCTGCGCCTTACTTGATAAAAAGAAAACTACCTATGTTATAGTGGTTACTGCCTATTTTGCCGGAATTTAGTGAGTAAGAGTGAAAACTGATGATATGCGAAGAGTATATTCATAATTTTGTAGGCTAGTTGTAATTTCTCTAATAACTAGAGGTCATCGGCAAATAAGTTTTATATTATTAATTTTTAAGCATGTACTAATACTGGAATATACTTTTTATGTATCTTTCAGAGCAAATTCATGCTAAACTATGTTAAAACTGTTATTAATTTGTTATAGCTCCTGTAAATAGCAAATTGAGTAAAGTTTTGGACAAAGTTTATAATAGTTCAAGAGTTAAGTTGTGGTGTTCATGGGCATTTATTTTAACCTTACCACTTAGAGGTGCCGTTTCGCAAACAAAACCACATACTAACGGTCATTTTGACCTGTTGTCTTTTTTACTGTGCTTGGATGAGAACTTTTTTTTAAATTTCGAAAATTGTTAGACTGAATATAGGCCCAATTTAAATAAACATTTTTGTTTTTATTACTTAATTTCTGATAAAAAATTCCAAAAAGACTAATTTTTTAAAGAAAAAATGTTTGCACTGCTTCTTTCATGGTCTAAAATTTGGAATTAAGTGGATTCTATTTGTTTACTCTTAAACTAAACAAGATACAAAAAATAAAATTAAAATACATAAAAGTTGTATTTTTATTTGCTTAATATAAAGAAAGCACAAATATTTTACACACATATACACAATCAGTGGCATACCGTTTTTTTGTTATAAATATTTCTTTAGTTGCTGGTTGACACGCCACTGGACTTATTAAATTTAATTAAGTTAGTGATGAATTATCCCCTTAATGTCATAAATAATATTGGCCAATTAAAACAGGATTTTAAAATATTTAATTAAATATATAGATATTTTTTTACAGGTTTTTATAAAAGTCCCTGGGCCATTAAAGAAGAGGACTTCAAGATAACACTTTTAAAACCTATTTAGGGTAGTTTCTTCTGACAAGGCGACCACGAATACTCATATCGGCATATATGGAACCGGCGCTTTAATTTTTATGCCCCCTCAAACAAGTCATTCCTGGGCCTTTAGGGTTTGTGATAAAAACACTATTATTTTTGATTTTAACGAAAATATTGTGTATTATAACTCTCCATAAGCCCGCTTATAGAGACTCTGAAGATGTCCATATAAGCGCGTGGTGATAAATCATTCGTAATTCTGCCATTTGAACTGGAGTTCTGTTGCGGTAGCTATAATATTTTTGGTGACAGAAACACTTTTTGACACAATGTTTAAACATCTCATTACCATTTTTGAGCATAACATTTAAAAATTACATGTAAAACACCATGGTACTCTTGTTCGACAAAAAAAGTGACGCAAAAGCCAGAGTAACGGGGTCAAATGTCAAAATTTTTTTGGTTTTCTTGAAAACACTATATTATTTTATCGAAAAAGTACTAAAGACGAAAGTTGCAGATCTTAAAATTCTCTATAAATATGATTTTTATAACTTTTTCGCTGAGTTACCATTCCAGCAAAAACAGGTAATAATTGTCGTACTAATAATGGTATGACTCATCACTATACAAATTTCTTTACAGGCAAGCTTTACTCAGAAAGGGTTCACTAGCTTTGATGGACTATTAAAAATTTTCATACTATTCAATAGTGTATTCCTAAAAATGAGGTCATAAAGGTCACATGGACTAGGCCTGCGATATCCACTAAAAACAACGCGCCAGTACTGTGTGGAAATTTTAGCAATGTTGCGCATATCAGGTAGATTGTGATTCTTATAAGCGTGATCTGGGAAGTGGTAGGTCTTAAAGAAGAAAAAAATCATTAGAACTATTTTAATAAAGAATTTTGAGATCTACAACTTGTGTCTGCGATATTTTTTGATAAAACTGACCGGTTTTGAGAAAAATTACAAAAACCTAAAACTTTGACCTTTAACCTTGAATAAGTGTCAAACCACACATGGGATCGATGGAACTTTTGGCACTTTATTGGTAACGGGTAAAGCCAAGGTCCCTACAAAATTTGGCTTTTCATATTTTTGTCAGACATAGACATAAATAATTTTAAAAAGTGTTAAAGAAACACGTGGTACTTTTGTCTGACCAGTTATAGTCACGAAACCATGAAGCCTTAAATTGACAGGTTTGGGATGACGGACTGGGCGAACGCGTCACTTTTTTTTATCGGACAAGTTTACCACAATGTGCGTATTTGAACATTGTACCAAAAATGGTAAAGTTTTACTGTTACGAAACAATAAGGCTTAAAACTGACATGTTTGGGTGTCGGACTGGGTGAACACGTCACTTTTTTGTCGAACGATAGCGTCCGTATAGGGGTTATAATACACAATCTTTTCGTTAAAATAAAAAATAAGAGTGTTTTTATCACAAACCCTAAAGGCACAGAAATGACATGTTTGAAGGGGGCGTGATATGAGTATTCGTGGTAGACTCGTCAAAAGGAACCCCCTAAAAGGGTTTTAAAAGTGTTATTATGAAGTCCACTTCATTGATGGCCCAGGGACTATATTTTTAATAGTAGAATCTGTCTTTTTAGTTTCTTAACAACATTCTCTAACATCCTGTTGAGTTTTTAATTAGACAATTTGTTAGTTTGTTTTTTTTCTAATAATAAAAGAAGCTATTTTATCTTTAAAGGTTTAAATTTGTGGCAGCAAAAAATACTTTTTTCAGTCAGTATCAAAAAGTAAAACAGTGAAACTTTAATGGTACAAAATCTCTGTCCATAATTGTCATGTTAAATGCTTTAGGATTATAACTAAGAACTAAATATTCCTCTATTTATCCAACTGTATTGTAGTTACTCTATAGAACTTTTTTTTAGACTTATCCCAAAACTTGAACAAGATGCACCAGACCAAGTAGAGGTTTTCAAAACCAACATTAACAAAGTAATGAAAGACATCCTCTCAAGGTTTAAGGACCTCCAATTTTTCACTGGAGAATCCATGGAAATCGAAGGCCTTGTAGGATTAATGGAATATCGTGATATTAATGGAGAATCAGTTCCTGTTATGATGTTCTTTAAGCACGGTCTAGATGAAGAGAAATTTTAGTTTATTTTATAAATTATTACTCTAATTTACTTTAATTTATATATTATACTCTACATTATTTTTTAACTATTTAATGAGATTTATTTGGCTTCTGTAAGTTTTAAATTTTTCTTGTTATGTCTGGATTTTGAAGATTTAAAATGTTTATATCTGATTTTGCAAATACAGTTTTAAAAGATTCCTACAGGTGGTGTTTTCTTTCTCTCCCTCAATTTATGTTAAATGAGGAACTATCATTTAAAAAAAAAAGTATTTTCCAAATAAACGAAATTTTTAGTGGTTTTTGACTTGGTAGTGCCATTTTGTTGTTTTCTAAAATAAGATTTAGATGTGTTAAATGTGGAGATTCTCGACACTCTGGTGAATTACAGGTCGGTCTATCCACATAAAAGTACATCCAAATTGGCTTATGAGGCAAATCCTCATCTGTGGGTTTTTAAGTCGTAGGGCTTTTAAGGCATCAGCTGATTTTTGCCTTTTTCTAAGCTTACACTGCCGTCCAACGGCAAAATACCGTATGCGAATAAGCTTATAATATACACATACAGTGTTTTTCCGTTGGACGGCAGTACAGGTCAAAACCCCTTGCAAGTATTTATATAAGTGGAAATTAGTAATGTTTTGTTATGTTGTGGTAAATTTATTTTTTATAATTTTGCCTTATTTTTAATTTGTGTTTTAACTGTGGTGGGTAGAGGGGGGAGTACCTAATCATACTTATAATACATCTAAATCTATTAAAAAGTGTTGAACCTAACGGAACAAATTAAGGTGGCGCCACAGTAGCAAGTAAAAGATTTTAATCAATGAGTATAAAGAGAAAAGAATTATTAGATTAAGATACAAAACGAAAAAAGAAAGAAATTTTAAAATCTTATCACTTGCTACTGTGGTGCCACCTTAATTTGCTTCCTTTTAATGGACACTTTTAGCTTGTGCGCCATAAAAGATAAAAGATGGTACTCCTCACCTCTACTCTCCATATAGTGCTGACAAAATTCTGGAATGACGCTTGAAATCACGAATGTATAATAATTGTTTTATGCGTTGCCTACATAAATATATATTTTAATTTTTTTACCTCAGTATTGCAATTTAATTGTTTTTCCTGTTTTATGTTTTTGCTGGAAACACTGCAGAACGCTATACAGTGTGTCTAATATCAGGATCTCTTTTCTCCCGCCTACTCAACTCATAAATCGTTTTTTATATTTTTATAAAAATTTAAGATCTTTAGTAACAAACTAATAAACACGAAAAACATTATTTTAAAGTTATGTAGTTAACTTCATTCTGAATATTTATTAATATTTTATATTGCATTTGTCACGTGATCAAATAATCATGATCACTTGCAAGTGATAGAAGAAAAACTGATATTTTTTAAAAGAATACCACTAAAATAAGCCAAGAAATGAATACCGCCATTTTGAAAAAAAAAAACAGGAGGTGTCTTGACGACACATCATCTTGAAGCTCTTGACTAGTATTTTCAACCCTTAAATATAAAATTCAACCCTAAATAAACACTTAATTGCCAATAAATATTACATGCAGGCGAATTGCCGGCAAGCATGCAAAAATGGCGGCATACCAATCCTGATTAAATAAAACACGCGTTTTTGTTGCAGTCAAATAAATATTGGATTTTTGAAGGCAAACCTTCAACGCATATTCATATACTTTTAAACCATATTATTAAACATTGGTACTTTTAACTAACATTAAAGCAATTTTTTTGATCTGTTTTATTTATAATGGCAGCTAAACAACATTATTTTATGTTTTTTACATAATTTAAAGGAAATGGCCTTTTCATAACATTTTTATTGTTAAAAATCATGCAAATAAAAATTAGGTCAAACAAAAATGTTTATTATGTATTTTGGAGCGAATAAAAATAAATGATGGTCTCCTTTTAAAGAAAAGAGATTTTTAATAGACATAATTAAATGTATTCATTACCTAATAAGTGTGTGTATGTGTGATTAATTGCTGATGGCTAGTCGAGAAGGCAAGATATTCAAGTAGACTGTTAGAGCTGTAAACATTTTGTTTAAAAACTTTATTAAAAGTTTTAAAGACGTGTTAATAAAAAATATTATATATATTTAATAGTTTTTTTGACATACCGATAGATGGCGTAATGGACAATAAACTACTACGTTTCTGCAATGTCTTCGCTTTTTATCGTCTAAACCCATTAGACAAAATAATTCGAGAGTGGTCTGGTGGTTCTAGGTACACCGTACGATTATCGACTGGAAAATGTTGGCGGCTGCGCATTAGTAGTATTTTTAGTAATTTCATGTTGTACTTAACCTAACATTTCACTCATTTCAGTTGGTATTGTCGTCTATCAGTATTCTGTGGTTTTTATTTTCAATACTCATTTCACATTTCACGGATTATTTTTATTATGACTTGCACTTCACTATTAATTATATTAACATTATAAGTTACCTAAGTAGGTTTTGTTTTTAGTTTTATATTTTATTTTTTATAAAAAAACAAGAGGTTTATTTAATGACATATTTTATTACATAATTTCAATACCTTCTAGGAAGGTAATAATTACGGTAACCTCTCTATAAAAAAAAATTAATATTAAATAAAATATGTTTATTCGCACACAGAAAAGGAATACTAATTCATCATCCACTTTTTTTCATATCTTTCACGTTTGTTTTTTTGTCCTTCATTCATACTGTATGTAAGTTAGGTTCGTATATTAATATAATAATATTATTTATTTATTTATTAAGTATACGGGATTCCCCATTTTACAATGACTATTACAATTATTGAAAAAATAACTACAAAATTAAATTAAGCTACAATTAGATAACTAACTATATACTTATATTACTTGATGCTTGGTGCATAACCCCTGATTAATTTGTTTTATTTCATTTCTCACCTACTACAAAATTTTGGTACATTTAATAATGATCCAAATACCTCATTTGATTTTTTTTTGTCTCTGATAGTCCAAGGCTTATGCTTAAGTATTAGAGTACCGTGGGTGTCGGATAATAATAATCAGTTAATTATTATATGGACCGGCATTTTGTATTAGGTTAAGGTCACTGATCTCGATGGATTGCCAATGTTATAACCTGCGCGAAACAAAAGTTACATTTCATGGGAGAAAAAACCGGTTTGTGCGCAAGCCAGTTGAGGATAAACGCACCTGGCGCCAAACAAACTATCCGCATTATCGAAAAGAATTTGTCGACGGCGTCCTGGTTTTCTGTTCGAAGTACGGTAGCTAATGAGCGTCACGATCAGACCGCGGGCGAAGGGTACAGGGTGCCGGTGTTTGTATTTTGCCACGGCTTTTAAGTGCGCATGTTCGTCCACCCATTCATTTGTTTACTGCGCGAGGTCGTAAAAATCCGAAAAATGCTTCTTGCCGCACTGCGGATCTAAATGTAGGTGATCTATGGTTAAGGTGTAAATTTTATTTTTAGGGTTAAAAAGTACTCGCCAGGAGAATCAAAATGATGTACCTGCCATGAGAATCCTTCCATTTTTTTAAATGGCGCCCGACTCTCAGTTTAACATTTATATCTGACATTTCTTGTCTACATTTTGGTTTATGTTGTCTTACTAAAGTCCGTCATTTTTTTTTAATACCAAACGATTCAAAAGTTAAGAAGGGGGATCCTAACTACTATGTACAGTGCATCCAATCTAACTGGTTCACATTTTAAATGTCTTTTATTTCAAAAAATAATGGAATAATATCCATTATGTCTACAGTCTAAGCTTAGTCGTGTAGGTAGGTAGACTAAAAACCAGTTAAAGATGGGCCCATATTTAATTCATTCTGAAAGCGGTGCCGCCAAGTACACAAAAAATGATAAAGTAAACAAACCTTTTCGAATGCACATAGCCTCGGACAGAGCCTGATTATATATTTTTAGATAAATAATAAAAATACATTGCTAAAACACGTATCACCTACTTACAAAACATTCTCTTATTTCTGTCTCTGTCCTACTATAAAACCGGTAGCACGTGGCGTGGTACTAGAAACTCGTAGGGTTAAATATTTTTGCTGCAATAAATCATTGTTCACAAAAGGCTTTCTTTACTTTATCATTTTTTGTGTACTTGGCGGCATCGCTTTCAGAAAGAATTAAATGCGGGCCCATCTTTCCAAAGATGCCACAAGCGTCATACAAATAAAGACGGCAATTAACTATCGCTGTCTAAACGCGTCGTTTACATCGTGTGCGGGCAACAAAAAGGAGAATAGTTGGAAGTGAGACAGAAGTGATGACGCTGTGGCATCTTCTTTACTGGCGAGAACTTTATTGTGAAAATTATGTAGCTACAAATAATTTTTTTCAGATTTAAATGGTCATATTTCAAAAACTATTAAAGATATCAAATGAAGTATATTATTGTAAAGACCTTGTTTACGGTGTACTATACAGGGTGGCATCTTCGTAACAGAAAAAAACTTGATAATTTACTGTACAAGTTGGTTTTTGGATAATTTTCTTAAGTTAAGAAATAAAAAAGTTACATACATTTAAAATGTTTTTGTTTGTAAATAAATCAAAATTTCCAGTCATTTCCCATAAGACCAGAAGTAGGAAAACTGGTAATTTATGCGTAAAAATTACTTTTATTTGAATAACAACCCTACCAAGTTTCGAAAATGGAATTTTAAAAAATGGCTGCTGGAAAGTAATTTTGTAGGCACCCGGTATATTCACTGGTGTACAGGGTGTCTCATTTTGGTTGCAACAGCGGGGTATATCAATTATTATTAAAGATAGAACCTTGCGGCTTTCGCGAACCTGAGCTACTTTTTGTAAAACAAAAGATGCCTTAAACAAAGCCATTATAGTTTCTGATTTCTGAGCTACTTTGAAAATTTTGCATTTTCAGGTAGCCTTTGTATCTCGGTTGGCTGATTACGTATCAAAAAGGGAAAAACGGATTTTTATATAACTTTTTAGTGGCGTAGTCAGAATTTTTCCAAATATTCTGGTTTTAAAAATATTGACCAATGATGTTTTTTTTATGAAACAACCTGTATATTTGTCAAAAAATAAATTTGTGTTTTTACAAGCTTTTTAAAAATATACCTATAACACTGTGGTTTTAGTTTTATAAACAACGACAAAATTACCAATATTCATAATTCACATCCAAAATTTTACAGTAGATGCAAACAAATCAATTAACATTTTTTTATTAAATTGATTATTGTGGTGGTGCTTATGTTATGAATTTCAAAACTGGTTTTTGCCATTTCATTTATTTAATTTTTTTCTTTTGTTACCTAAATCTTGGTGGTGTCAGTGACCCTTGTTTACAGGTTTTAAAATTATCTGAAACTGAAGTACTAATAACTATTTAATTTAAGTATAAACAGTAAAAACTAAACATATCCCATATAAGATTTTTTGCCGGCAAGGCATTGGCAAAAAGGTATCAAAAGACATCAAAATGGGCAATTGGCCGTTATTGGGCCACGTGTTGCAGAAAATGTCATGGCATCCATCATTAATAAGTTATGATGAAAAAATGCGTTAGGATGATGGCATCCATCATTAGTAAGTTATGCTAAAAATATGCATTTAGGATGATGGCATCCATCATTAAAAGGTTTTGACAAAAATATGCCTTTTAGATGATGGCATTTCATTATTTTTTTCCTAATGACAATAAAATGCATTTTTTACCGTCCAGAAAACTAAAATGTGCATTAATAATGCACATGCATAATGTGTTGATGTACAGGGTGTCCCATATAAAATTAAATACTATATAATTTTGGAAAAACCATAAGAGATACAAGAAAAAGTTAAATGCAGAAGTTGTTCAGTGAAATGTATTTTTTTTAAATATTTTTATTGTATCTCTTATGGTTTTTCCAAAATTATAGTATTTAATTTAATATGGGACACCCTGTACATAAACACACATTATGCATGTGCATTATTTATGCACATTTTAGTTTTCTGGACGGTATAAAATGCATTTTATTGTAGAAAAAACATGTAATGCCATCATCTAAAAGGCATATTTTTGCCAAAACCTTTTTAATGATGGATGACATCATCCTAAATGCATTTTTTCATCATAACTTATTAATGATGGATGCCATCACATTTTCTGCAACACGTGGCCCAATAACGGCGAATTGTGCATTTTTATGTCTTTGTGATACCAGTGCCGTATTATCCATTAGGCTGACTAGGCTACAGCCTAGGGCGCCATGAAAAAATAGGCGCCAGATAGGGGAGTAATGGAGTAATAGGCGCTACACAGGGAAGTTTCTAAAAAGTTTAGGGTCGGATGGGGATTAGAATTAATGTTTCTGCGGTGATATGAATAAAATAGAGGCAAAAAGGGGAAAATGACCTTTTTTTTATTTTTTTTAATTTTTATTTTTTTTTGCTCTTCAAAATTTTTTTCTTTGTGAAAATAGGCGCTCTGGGAATTCTAGCCTAGGGCGCCTCATACCCTTAATACGGCCCTGTGTGATACCTTTTTGCCAATGCCTTACCGGCAAAAAATGTTATATGGGATATAAAAGTAAAAAATAACACCAAAACCGCGTAAAAAGCTTCCAGTACGATTGTAAACAAAGAATTTGGAAAAAGATTACGGTACAATATTTAGCGAACATAGGCTTAAGGCCCGCCGCAAATTGAACCCAGCCCACGCGTGCATAACTTTGTAAAACATGCTTTTAAATAGAGTTGCGCAGCAGGACCCAGCCCAGAGCTAGCCATTCTGCTGCCAGCCACGCGTGGATAGATTTTTGTTCGCCGTACAGATTTTGTGGGTCTTGTGCAGCATGGGTTTGTTTTAAAAATCTAAAATATGGTTGATCTCGAATTGGGTCCAATATGCGGTAAACTGCTCAAAAACGTGGACGTGGGAAGCATGGGTTGAGCGTGGGCTACGCATGTGCTGTGCATGGGCTGGGTGCAATTTGCGGCGGGCCTAAATGGGATCGAGCGCTTCTTATTAGAAAGTTTAACTCCTTGGATCCGGTGTATCAACCTAGTGTTGCAAAGTTATCAATTGTTTTCTTATTTTATCTGTAAAGTCAAACTTGTTTTTTTTCTAAATTATTTGTGGTCGTTCTTACACTAGTGTGAAATTGGGTAGTTTTCACACTTGTAATGTAACATAATCAGGTAATTGTGCCGTATAGGGTTTTCTGCTGTTTTTATCTAACATATTTTCGATGTTGCCAAATGCTCTTCATATTTGACTTGCAATAAATGACGTTTTTTAACTTTGTTTTTTAGTTTGAGGTTATAAAACATAAATTTTAATTATCTTTAAAATTTCTTTATTTTTTAACAAAAGTATTAATACAAAAATTATTTTTGCTTAATTTTGGATGTGATTTTAACGAATATTAACTCATTTTATCTATTTTACCCTGCCCAGCACTCCTATTCACATCCGGGTCCCGGAAGTTTGTTAAGTTAGAATTAATTAAAAACTGGATATTTTGGATCAGCGCCACTGGTGTTTTATTAACAAAAGGGTATAAAATCAGTGAGTCATCATTTATTTTTAAAAAATCATAAAAACGGCAGAAAACACTGTTCGGCACTTTTACCCATAATAATTCTTTGGACTTAAAACACCATTGTTTTTTTTTTTTTTTTTGAGAAACTATAACAAAAAGGTAAATAATAATAACAAGTTTTCTTTTAAATAATGTTTTTTTCTCTTTCAAAGCTATAATCTGTTTTAATAATTGCATTCTATTAATAACCTTTGTTCCTAATTAATTTATAAAAAACAATTGATATGGTCATTAAATTTCCAAGAACTGCTCTTTATAGGTTCAATAAGTCAAACATACATAGAAAATATATGAATCAATTGAATAATAAAAGGAGAACAATACACAATCGATGTTGTGGATACTAAATTATCTCGTATACATAGCGATTATCTTGTAATATCTGGGCTCAAATGACTATGAGTTTAATTAAACTAAACGAACACTCTCTGATAAAGTTAAGTGCTAATACACCATTGGCGAAACTATTGTAATGAAGTTACCCAAAAAATATAATTAAATTAAATAAGTTTGATTAGTTCACTGTAAAAATTATTATTGAAACTCCCCCAACAAGACGATTTACCCTTTCCTAATTAAAGAGCTATTAAATTTTATTAATTTTTGTACAAAGGAATTTAAGGGGAAAAATAGCATATTATTTTTTACTTTTTCCGTATTTTTAAGGAATTAAAGATTGCCAATCAATGTATTTTAGCTCGTTAAATGTGAAAATCGTAACTATAAAAGAATTGCATTAAAACAAAAGACTAAGCGCCCTTACGCACTAAGCCGGTTTTGACGGACAGAGAGATAAAAATTATACGAGAGCCTTTGAGTTTGCTGACTTTCCCCGTTCTCTGCGTATGAAAGGTTTTATTTGACTCCATACACTTCGATATCGTTGCTCCGTCGCCCGTATTTCCGTCTTTCGCTAATATGAAAAGGCAGTTACGCCATAAATACAACTTGTTGAATTCCTTCCTTCGTTCGTTCGGGCTTGTGTTCTGCCCCAGCTTGAAATGCACCTCAAGACAAGTCCTATCATCAGAATATGGTTATTTTAAAGTTTTTAGGCTTAGTTTGATTCTTTTAACGTCATTTTTAATAATATGACTTCTAGGCGGACACGAGATTGGACGCAAATTAATCTGAATTACGAAAGACCTCAGTTTGATGTTAAAAGTATATATTTGCAAAATTTTAGTGGCTACTATGTTAAGCAGGCAGGCATAAAACAAGGTAGTTAGTTGACATTTTCCTAACTATCTGTTTTTTTAAATGGCAAACCTTTTAAGACAAGCGCTCTTTAGAAAAAAAGAATTTTTGACGAATCTTTCGAGGCCAATTTATTTACGCTTGAATTAAAATAAGGACTTTGATAAAGAATCATGGCCACTTAGATGCAATATTAGAAATAGGTCTTAAAAGTTAGAAATAGCTCTTAAAAAATCAAGTGGGCGTAAAAACTTTTCTAAATGTCAAATTCTTATTTTGTTCCTAATTAATTTATAAAAAAACGATATGGTATTATTAGAATGGTCTTACAAATCCAAAAATATTTAAATATACAAGGAGTTTCATTTAAATGTCAATATTGGAGCAATATTCGGTGAAACCGGAAGTAACCGAAAAGTAAGAAATTTGCAAAATCTCTCTCTATTCTTATACCACTTACCTACACGTTTCTTTTTAATAGTCCAATGCTCTTGGAGTTAATGTCTTAGTCTAATCAGATTCGTTGATATCCGGTATTTTATTATATTTTAGCTCTTGATAACACAGCCCCATCAAAAAAAAATTGAAAGTTGATACATAAGAAATTAGACATATTCCCATGTATTTTTCTGACACTGAATCTGAATCCGAGCCTCAGAAATGGCCAACTAAAATTTCAGTTTGGGGCCGGGAAAATTACTCTTAGGGCCAGAAAGTGTGTTTTGATGCATAGTAATTACAACGATGACATTTTCGTTTTAAAATTAAGGACATAAAAATGACAATGTCACGATTGGGACGTGGATGACCGCGAATTTCCGGCACCTAAGAGGCCATTTAACCGGCCCCAAACCGGGAGTTTCAGCTAGCGAATACTTTTCCAGCACAAAATGGGTTCCAGAATTTAGAAATACACAAAAATCGCACTGTTGTGATTGCTTGGTCTAAGAAAATATTCTCCGACCCCTATAAGGGGGTCATTTTCCCAGTTTCAAATTAACAAGGTCATAAAGTTTTCGCGGTCCTGAATTCAAATGTACATGAAAATATCTCTGTTGTGATCTATGTCTAAAACACGATTTTCCTGCCCCTATAAGAGGTCATTTTCAAGCCCAAATAGGAAAGTTTGTCGAGCATTATTCCGGCTTTGGGTTTAGAATGCACCCTAAACCCCGCCTTATCCCGGAAATTGTATTCAGGGCCATAGAGGCCCCTGGGGCCAATTACAGACATGTAGGACCATTTCTGAGATTTCGGATTCGTATTCAGCGTCAATAAATACATGGGAATACATATGTATATTTGATTCTTGTGTATAAACTTTCATTTTTTTGTGGGGTTGTGTAATTTATGGTGGTAAAACGTTTGAAACTTTTTGCAGACACTCTGTATAGTTCCACTAAAAACCAGTTGATTTTTGCTATCTAAATATTTGAATAACCTAAAGACCCAAATACTTTAAAAATCGAAATAATAACCTGTTTTTAAAACAATTAAATACAAGGTATAGACAGCACAAATAGAAATCCTGCAAATTGTATACACCTTTATTTTATCAAAGCTTAATTAGGTATATGCTCTAGCTATGCCCAGAACATATAAAAAGACCCTGTAAAATGCTAAAATACAAATAATAGTAAAGTTGACAAAAACGATTAAAATAAAATATTGCTGGTTTGACCTCTTTAACTCCAAACCAATGATAAACGGTTGTAAATCATCAAATTCTCCGCCACTGAACTACATGCAACAAGAAGAGCGCTTAAGCTTTGACGCTATTTCCAGTTTCAGTTTCAGCTTCATACCGCGCGAAACGGCCGATCTGGAAACCAGGAAAGCTCACGTAAATTAATCGCAGTTTCGAAAAGTTTTTAACTCATGGATTTTGAAAAACCTATTTTGATTTGTGTGTTATATAGATATTTAAGATAAACTATTGTTTTCATTAATTTTAGAAAGTGTTGAATAGGTAAGTTTTTTTTAATATTATATTATTTATGTAAAATATAAGAGGTGTGACCGTAGCGGTTTACCTGTGCAGGTAGATAGGATGTGTGCACAGGTTACCTCTGCAGGTCTTACCGAGGTGTGTGTGTGTGGCGGATATTACTTAAAATAAATGGAGATGGAGAAATTAATAGCAAGATATGATTGAAGACTTTAGGGGCAAAAACCGGACAAATCTGAATTTCATTTTTAGAGCAACAATCAAACAAATCCGGAATTGTCAGCTTGTTGCCTAAAAATAACGTCTTTGGCTATGTCAATACAGGGGCGATTATATCGACTTTCTTAGGGGGACCATAGGCCGAGAAAAAGTGTGTGAGGTGCCAAAAACAAAATCTTGGCGCCTCTAGAAAGATATAACATTTTCAAATTTTTAAGGAGCAAAAAAAAGGTCCCCTCACCTATTTTTATTGTTGTTCTTTCATTCTTTAATTTATAAAATTACAAAAAAACTCCCACGTTTTTGAAAAGCAAAAAAAAAGTTGGTCCTTACTTCTCACTTTTCAATCCCATGATCACATGCACCCCTCGGACCAGCCCTGAGGGGGGACATTTCATCATTAAATGCCCAAAATGCCCATATTTTCCATTACATATGTATGAAATACAAAGGATGTGGCATTAATGGATGGGGCCATGGCCCCCATGACCCCCTATGACCACCCGTGTGTCCATATTTCTTTAGGGACGTTATCTTGCTTCGAACTTGTAGAATTTTTGCATCAATCTATGCGAATTTCTTTAAAGCATGCGACTTCGTGAAAAAGATATTTTTATCAAAAATGGACTTGTTCGGTTTTTGCCCCAAAGTCTTCATTTTTAGTCACGTTTAATGAAACAAATATTTATACAGTATGTCTTTAATTACGATAGGAAAGACATTATCTATGAATGTAATAGAATTTAAAAATCCTTTCTAAAACTAGGTATGTCTAGATTTATAATGGCCTGTCAAATAGGTTGGGATTACTTAAAAGCTTATATTTTTAAAGAAATGTTTAAAATATCTGTCTTAAAATACATTTTCAAAGAAACAAAAAAATATAGGTTGTTAAATTTAAGGTTAAATTATAAGAGGATCGGGAAGCCCCTGCCCAGCGTGTAACGCCGGCCACCGTCATAATTTCTAAACGCTATCTCTAATCAGTCCGATATCTATCACTCAATACAAACATTAAAGCCAAAGTGCTAACATTTCTAAAGAGGAATTGCGCTCCGCGATATCGCTTTTAATCCTTCAGTCGTCAAATATTCGTCGAAAACGTTGTGGATGCAGATATTTTTTTTCTGTGAAAATGTAAACGTTACTGCGACTACAGACTATTAATTTACATCAGTAATATATTAAAATGTAGGTGACTGATTGTAATTTGTTATGCATTTTTAAAACATTATATTTTGTAAGGTTTTTAAGAAAAATTCAATTTTAAATAAAAAATTGCGTTATCGGGTAACACGGCCCAGAGAAAATTGCTCTGGCCAAGGTAGCACGAACTATATACAGGGTGGGCCAAATTAAACTTGCACACTTTTAACTTATAATTACTTTTTATTTTTGCGCCTATCTTTTATTTTTGAAGGACTAATAGGTAGATATGTTTTCTCTAGGTTTTGCCAATTTTGATCAAATAGATATAAACAGGACTGGACTGTACGGGGCTCTTCCAATACACTGTATTTAACCTCTTTGTAAAAGGAATCTGATGATTTAGCTACATTAGCTAATACATTTTTTGACAACTACAAATATTTCAAAAGCGAATCTGCCAACAATTTAAGAATTTTGGAATTGTAATTATTTTTGATAAATAATGCTCCCCAAAAGCATGCATTTATCTCAATTTAAAAAAAAGATGAACTTTTTTTTAGTGTCCTTTGAAAATCAAAAATGTGAGGTTATCATGGTTACTGAGTTAGGGTCTGACCAAATTTAACAGTAAATTAATTAAAAATAAACGTATTAGCCTAACTGTAGATAAAATTAAGTTTTTTTGCAACAAAGTCTAATGCATCATTTTGGAAAAAGTTCCGTAAGTCCAGTCCTGCTTAAATCTATTCGACTAAAATTAGCAAACTAAGAGAAATTATATCTACCTATTAGCACCTCAAAAATTAAAAAGATGGGCGCAACAGATAAAAAGTTATTATTAGGTAAAAAGTGTGCAAGTTAAATTTGGCCCACACTGTATATGCCATTTATATCCCATATAACATTTTTGCCGGCGTTGTACATTTAATTTACTGGCATTGCCAACACTCTTTAATGGCAAGGCATTGGCTAAAAGGTATCAAAAAGACGCGAAAGTGGGCAATTGGCCGTTATTAGGCCACGTGTTGCAGATAATGTGATGGCATCCGTCATTAATAATTTATGATGAAAAAATGCGTTTAGGATGATGGCATCCATCATTAATAAGTTATTGGCAAAAAAATGCGTTTAGGATAATGGCATTTATCATTAAATAAGTATTGCAAGTTTTATAAGTTGGATGTCCAAAAGTTAAATAACATATTTAGAATTTTGTAATCGAACAAAATGAATTAAAAAAGGCAGGGAAACTTTATCAATAAAAAAATTACATAATAAATTTTTATACCGTAACAATAAACCAAAAAAATAAAATAAAAAGTATGTAATAAAATTAATAAAAAGATAGTAAATCAAAAGAGAACACTAAAATAGTAAGTATTTAAGGGACACTTACACTCAATTTTCAAATCCAAAACATAGGAAGAAATATTTTAAAGGAGTTAAATGTCAAAAAAAAAACTATTAAATATATATAATTTTTTTTATTAACACGTCTTTAAAACTTTTAATAAGGCAACTCTTTAATTTCATATAGTTTTTTAGGTAACTACAAATTTAAAAGGTTTAAAACAGAAATGTTTACAGCTCCTAACAGTCAACTTGAATAACCCGCCTTCTTGACTAGCTATCACCAATTAATTACACAACACACACTAATTAGGTAATGAATACACTTAATTATGTGTACTAAAAACTCTTTTCTTTAAAAAAGAAACTAAAAAGCTAGAAAACCACGTAAAAACAATTGCACAAAGCGGCCAAACAAAACCAAGGGTGCCCCATCTGTCAAATTGTCAAATCTTGTATTTCGGCTAAGCGGGAAATTTGAATTTATCACCTTCGGTCGAAATCGTCGAAATTAACCTAGCTAATTTTACCATCATTTTATTTTTATTCTCTCAAAAATACATAATAAACATTTTGTTTGACTTAATTTTTATTTGCATGATTTGTATTAATAAAATGTTAGGAAAAGGCCATTTCCTTTAAATTATGTAAAAAACATAAAATAATGTTGTTTAGCCGCCATTATAAATAAAACAGATCAAAAAAATTGCTCGAATGTTAGTTAAATACCAATGTTAATAATATGGTTTGAAAAGTATAAATATGCGTTGGAGGTTTGCCTTCAAAAATCCAATATTTATTTGCCTGCAACAAAAAGGCATGCTTTATTTAATCAGGATTGGTATGCCGCCATTTTTGTATGCTTGCCGGCAATTCGCCTGCATGTAAAATTTATTGGCAATTGAGTGTTTATTTAGAGTTAACTTTTTAATGCGTATTAGATGTTGGTATAATATTGCCACCAATTGCCAATGCTTTACCATCAATGCCAATATGAAAAATGTACATTGCCGGCAAATAGTGTTTGCTGGGATGTGTAGATATTTAAAATTTTGTTAAAAATAAAAAGTATAGGTGATTTTTTTAAATTGTAGTACCTATGTTAAAGTCCTATCCCTACTACTAATAATATTGGTGACCCCCACAAATTTTTATAGAAATATTACCAGTTAGGATGGGACTCTTGATACTACAATCTTAAAGAATTTCATCGATGCTGGTTTTTATCTGCGATTCAGTATTTCAAACAAAAAACAGAAAAACAATCTAAAATTCCCAAACACAGAAAGTCAAGGTCTTTTATTTATTTAATAAATAAATAGTAACAAATTTTATTACTACTTTAAAGATATTATTCAAAGTAATAAACATGCCTCCAGCAAAACCAGCCATTTGATTTCTGGTAATATTTGTTTTTAATGTATACCATGTAACTTTTTGTCAGCAAATATATAATCTATAGTCTACCAATTTAATTGTGAAAAGAGCACTATATTTTAAAGCTTTAAAGATTTTCGAACGAAATAACCAGAACAAATACGAAAGTACCCATAAAACTTCACCTATTCTAATAATAATTAAAAAAATGCGGCGCCTGATGTGGTATTATCGTTAATGGAAAGTTTAAATGATATTTTAAATTCAAAATCCCTTTTTTTAATTGTCTATATGTGATTACTGCCAAAAATGTTAATATTGTAATCAAGGTATATTAGTTAACCTTTACCAGTGGCGTAGCTTATGATGGGACTAGGCATGGCAGTGTCCCGGAGACGGCAAGCTATGGAGGGCCCTCGAGGTATATAAGGTATAAATAATCCCACCAAAAACATAAATGTGAAAAAGTTGAGGCCCACCTAAATACTAATATTATATTGGTTATGGGCTTCGCTGCAAAAATAAGGAGAAGATCAAAATGAGTGCCCAGTTGTGTACAAAAATATGTATATTTTAAAGTAGGTTATAGTGGGGAGCCCAAGATGCTAAATTTGCAGTAACTCACGAGCGTCATAGAGACCTATTGGGTTGCAAGATTTCACCTCTTTTATAACCCAGTAATTTTACTATATAGTCTTTTATTAACTTGGGTTGTAACTATCCATCCTATCTATCTATCTATGTAACGGAATCTTTGAGCCTAATTTTTACCAACTTCCAGCTATTCGATTTCTTTGAAACTTTGCACTACGTATTAAGGACCCATGACAATGCAATAATCTGCAAACAGTATCCCGTTATCCTGGTTTGGATCGCCAGGATAAAAAAATCCTTTATATTATAAAAACAACACCTGTGTTGCCATCTTTTGGCAACATCCCAAACTTTCTCAGGAACTTTAGCTACTCTTGACAAAATGGCGAAGGAATTTTTAGTGAATAAACTGGAGCATTTTTACATACATACATACATACATACATGCATATCAGAACTAAAAAATGAAAAATAAATAATAGTTTAAAAAACTAAAAACACGCTTTTATATGCAACCGAACTAAAAATTAGAAAATAATTTTTCATTAAAAAAATATTGTCACTTCAGAGTAAAAAGCGTGGGGTGCATTTTACTATTTTTTTTCATAACTTTTCCCTCATAGATATTAGGCAAATATAATAATTATAACATTTGAATATATTAAGCACCCCACGCTTTTTACTCTGAAGTGACAATATTTTTTTTAATGAAAAATTATTTTCTAATTTTTAGTTCAGTTCGCATATAAAAGCGTGTTTTTTAGTTTTTTAAACCATGACTATTTTGGTATTCGAATACTCGGAACGCCGCGCCGGTTTCCGAATACTAACCAAAAAAGTATTCTAGCGAATTCCGAATACCAAACACACAAATGTATTCGCATACTATTTGAATACCGGCAAAATGTATTCTAAACAATATTCAGAATATTGAGTATTCGAATACGACCCAACTTTGTTTATATATAGTACCTTAGTTAAAATTGACATTATATCTACTATTTTCTAGATTTGGATGGTCATATTTCCAAAACTATAAAAGATAGACATGGTAAATGTGGTATATTCCTGAAGGTCTTTAAAATATCTATTTAAGATTATTAATAAATTCCGAAGGATGGCCATTTTTCCGAAACTATTAAAAATTGGATATCACATGTTAGATTTTTTAAAGCTCTTTGATAGATTTTTTAAATTATGATATTGTATGCAGGGTATTCTATTAAAAAAAAGTACATTTTTTGCAATAAATTAAAAACCCGATGCTTAATTATTTTTCTAAAGCACGTCAATCAACGGAATGCTACATATTTACTAATTTAACCGACATCGCATCTAATAAAGAAGTTAGCAATAGTGCCGACTAAAGTTTGATCACCCTGTATACCTTTTTGAATGTTTTTCCATTTGGTAAATTATGTAAATAGTTAGTTTTCCTTTTGTTAATTTTTTAATTCTGAACCTGTACAGGGTGTCTGGATTTTGTTGCAATTGTAGGGTATTTTGGTTATTATTAGAGATAGAGACGCGAACTGTTGCTACTTTTTAATGAAACAAATGATGACACTAAATGATTTTTATGACCCTCTTCGTTTCTGACATACAGGGCGAATTTTATTTTTTTCCATTTTCGGACCCCTCATATTTCAGTTGTCTTGTAACTTACAACAAAAGTAAAAACTGATTTTAGAAAATATTTGCACGTATAATCCAGTGGTGTAGTTAGTTTTTAAAATTTTATGTTTTACGGGATATAATCAAACATATGATTTTTTTAATGGGACAGCCTGTATATTTTTTATTTATTAAATTAAAGCAGATGAGAGCTTTTTAAAAATGTATAATAGTTATTTTATATTTATAGACGATACAGACTTTATAACAAAAATGAAGTGAGCCCTCAGTTCACTAAGTATCTGTTTAAGATTATACAGCAATATAAAATTTTAACTACTTTACTCCGCCCAACACCCCTATTCACCTCTAAGTTCCTTAAGTTTGTTCACTTACTAATTAATTAAAAACTGAACATTATGGATCAGCGCCAATGTTTTTATACTCAAAAAAGTGTCGAAAGTAAGTATGTATCCATTTTTTTTATTTAAAACAAAACAATAGAAAACCAAGTATGAAACTGATACCTTCAAATTTTAAACTTTAGTAATATGTTAGGTTCAGTATTATACACGGTTTTCTACTATTTTGTTTTAAATCGAATATTTTTTATAAATTATGGATACATACTGATTTTGGACACTTTTTGGGTATAAACAAATTGGCGCTAATCCAAAACTTCAGTTTTTAATTAATTAATAAGTGAACAAACTTAAGGAACTAAGTGGTGACTAATGGTGCTGGGCGGGTAAAGTAGTCAAAACTTTTATATTGCTATAATTTAAACAAATTATGAACTAAGGGCTCACTTTATATTTTTGTCATGAAGTCTATATATCAAGACCCACTATGCAAAATTCAATTTTAAAATTAAAACCAGCAATTTAGGGTCTATAGATATAAAATTACTATAAAGTATTATATATTTTTAAAAGCTCTCAGCGGCTATAATTAAATGAATAAAAATATAAAGAGTATTCTATTAAAAAAATAATATGTTTGGTTCATATATCGAAAAATATAAAACTTAAAAAAATCTAACTACACCACTAGATTCTACGTAAAAATAACTACCAATATCAGTTTTTACTTTTGCTGTAAGTTACAAGACAACTGAAATACGAGGGACGTCTGAAAATGAAAAAAATGAACTTCTCCCTGTATGTCGGAAACGAAGAGAGCCATGAAAATTTTTAGTGTCATCTTTTGTTTTATTAAAAAGTAGCAACAGTTCGCGAAAACCGCAAGTATCTATCTCTTATAATAATCAAGATACCCTGCAATTGCAACGAAATCTGGTCACCCTGTAGGTTTTTTAATAAAAATATTTACATAGTAAAACCACGTTTATCTGCTTTGGTAATTTAAAACCAGCTGTGAAACTTTTTTTTGCAATAAAGCTAATTTAAATTCTAGCTATTAAAATACATCTACATGGAAAATACAAAGGGTTGGACTTAATAAATTTTAATATTCATTAAGTTGGGAAACTCCTATCAACCGAAAATGTTAAAATAAACTTGCACAACTGTGATTTCTAAATTCATACAGAGTGTCCGAAAAGTTAAGATCGTAGATGATAGGGGTGATAGAGCGAGTCAACATATTGTTAGTACTCCAAAAAAAATTGTTTTATAGCGCTTAGTTAGGTAAGTTATTGACCTTTAAAGTTAATAAAAAATCTTAAATTAATAAAATAAAACAAAATATATGCTTTGTTCATAGTCACTTTAATTGAAATTTAGCCGTGACAGCTGTTTCGTAGTACAACTACATTTTCAAACGTACTGACAAACTAAAATTATGTTACTTATATATAAACAGTAATACCTAATAAAAAACATATTTTTACAAAAGTTTTAAAATCAATATGGTACAGTTGTAAAATTTAAAGATTTTATTGCTATATTTTATAAAAGTTTTACAAGGGGTAGATTTCCTAGGTCAATCTGTGTGTTAAGCAGATGTACATTCTGTTTTTTATGTTTATAGATTTCAATATTTTCTAATATATCTAGTTTTCGCCCTTTTTGTTCTACATGTAATATTTTTAGGGTATTGATTTCTGGAAATTTGTGTCCGGTTTCCAGAAAATGGTTTGCGAAATTTGATGTTGTTTTCCCTAACCTATAACATGAGTTATGTTCTTTAAACCTAGTTTCGAAATTTCTTCCCGTTTGTCCAATGTAACAGCTATTACACTCTTCACAAGTAAGCTTATAAACTCCTGATTTTTAAATTTATTTTGTTTATCTTTTACATTAAATATCATGTTTGATAATCGATTTGATGGTTTATGTGCTATTTTCTGGTTTTGTTTAGACAGGGTGTTCGAAATTTTTTTGTGATATTTGGCCAAAATAAGTTAGGGTTTAAATGGTTGGTTTTGTTTTTCAGGTATTTTTGGGTAAATTTGGTTGAGGGTGAGTTGTTTACGTTTCTTATTAATTATAGAGTTTATTAAGGGTGGTGGATAACTCAACGTTTGAGCACTATAAAACATGCTCAAACAATGATGTTATCCACCACCTTAATAAACTCTATAATTAATAAGAAACGTAAACAACTCACCCTCAACCAAATTTACCCAAAAATACCTGAAAAACAAAACCAACCATTTAAAACCCTAACTTATTTTGGCCAAATATCACAAAAAATTTCGAACACCCTGTCTAAACAAAACCAGAAAATAGCACATAAACCATCAAATCGATTATCAAACATGATATTTAATGTGAAAGATAAACAAAATAAATTTAAAAAATCAGGAGTTTATAAGCTTACTTGTGAAGAGTGTAATAGCTGTTACATTGGACAAACGGGAAGAAATTTCGAAACTAGGTTTAAAGAACATAACTCATGTTATAGGTTAGGGAAAACAACATCAAATTTCGCTAAACCATTTTCTGGAAACCGGACACAAATTTCAGAAATCAATACCCTAAAAATATTACATGTAGAACAAAAAGGGCGAAAACTAGATATATTAGAAAATATTGAAATCTATAAACATAAAAACAGAATGTACATCTGCTTAACACACAGATTGACCTAGGAAATCTACCCCTTGTAAAACTTTTATAAAATATAGCAATAAAATCTTTAAATTTTACAACTGTACCATATTGATTTTAAAACTTTTGTAAAAAATATGTTTTTATTAGGTATTACTGTTTATATATAAGTAACATAATTTTAGTTTGTCAGTACGTTTGAAAATGTAGTTGTACTACAGAAACAGCTGTCACGGCTAAATTTCAATTAAAGTGACTATGAACAAAGTATATATTTGTTTATTTTATTAATTTAAAATGTACGGTCACAAAGTAACGGACGAAACCATAAATTCTTTAAAA
>JACEGR010006678.1:0-58050 GCA_014170235.1 Listronotus bonariensis
CAGTGTGTCCAAGATAAGTGATCCTAAGCATGGGAATCTCAGTACCTATTGGAGATACAACTTAGGTTAAATTAGGAAAAAGTTGTGTTTTTAAAAGCTTATTTACATGCCGTTTGAAAACTTGAACCATTTTCATGGCCTGCTGAGATATTTGGCAAAAACGAAAATTTGACTATATCGATTTAATTGTTTCTCGACTCTATTTGAAGAGATATAAAAAACTAATAACACTTTTCATTGGCACTTTTTAGCTACTACATGATGGTATTTTTAGATTTTATACCCGACGTTTCGTTTTCAAGAAAACCATCATCAACTTTATTTTTTATATGGCTCGAAAAAAGTTACACCCTGTATCTAATCCCATTTTTTATTACAAATTCAACGATGTATCACATGTCATATTTTAATTTTAGTTAAAAAAAATTGCATTTTTTCTATTTTTTTAAAGTTATTTTTAAGTAGGCCTTGCAAACAAATGCTTGAGAGTTAATACCTGTTACCGTATCTGTAACATAATTTAATATCATTATAAATAGTATTTTGTCGTTAGTACCCTGTTTGTCGAGTTGTTGTTTTTAGAGCAATTGTTCTTATTGTTACTGTCTTTATTATTGTTCATTGGTGAATAGTTAATATCTATTGTGTTATTATCGTCGAATATGCCGGGTGGCAATTATAGCCATAAAAGTTTAACATGCTAACGTGTTAAGGTGTTCACATATGCCCCTTCCTGGCGTTGGACCCACAACGCTATTAGAAATGAGTTTCCACCGCATCTTTGGACCTCATGGGTAAAATTAGCAATAGAGTTAATCGAAAATCGATAGTTCCCATGTGGCTTACAAATATTTTAAAAATCTAACAATATTTTACCTATTATGTAAATTACCGTAAATAACCTTAACTTTTCGAAGTTTTAAAAATATGAGAAAAAGTTTATCTAAAATTTTTTCAATAAATGTAAAGAAAAAAAATGAACAAATAGCCTTTAATCAAAAAAATAATTAATTGACTTGACTATTTTTCTGAAAAATAAAAAGATTTAATCACGTGATCATAGAAAAAAGGATTAAATTTTCCCATTGTGAACTGTATAATTTCTAAATTTGGGATTTTCTCCAAGTAGTTTTATTTAAAATGTAGTTGTAACGGTTAAGATTATTTTTTTAGACAAAAAATGACCTAATTATTGTTACTCATAAATTGTAATTTTTATTAATCTTTAAAGTTTACTAGATATTTATGTACTATACAAACAGCTAAATAAGCAAAAAAGTTTGTGTTATTTAAAACTGACCAGTCCTGTAACAATAAAAGTGAACTTGGCCTTGTCTCGTCAGCAAAACGTTGAACCATTAAAAAGTAATTCAATGATTTATTTAATATACCAGTGGGAAAGAAAATAATTAACTATGTTTTACATGTACTATTAATTAGGTGACTTTTTTCTATTTCATCTTTTGCTCTTTTTTAAATTTATTGGATAGTTTAAAAACAAAAAAATATCTCTTACATAAAAAGAAAATCAATTTTTTTTTATATTTATACTTAGAAATTAACCTAATATTCCACATTCTTCTTATACTAGCCTTTATAAAAAAAATTGCGTCCACCTTGCCTGCCTGTCCATGTCCTTGATGGTGCGTTCCATTGGCCATTTGTCCCGTACTTCTCCACGTACCATTGTCTGCCTTTCATTCCCATTTTCTTCTTCCACATCAGGTTACTGCAACTTCATGCCAATTTCCCCATATCCTGAGCTTTCTCAGGGCCGCTTAACTGTCTTGTACCCCACAATTCAAGACCATACTTCAGAGCTCTTCCCCATACTAGAGCTGCGGCTTCCAGTGCTAATGCAGCCTCATGCTGCTTCTAAACTCCGTCTTCACGACGTAACACAATAACTTCAACGCAAATAAATATTCTTCTTCAACAACTCTGGCTAACACCATTTAGCCATATTTCAAAACTGAAGATATACCTTATCTTCCTTTTCTTGTAGCTACGCTGCTACCTCCTTGCAGCTACGCTACGCAACATATTTTTTCCCCATCTTCGTCATTTCACACACATTTCTTCTTCGGGGAACGGGACGCCTTTACCATATATATGGCATTTTCTTCCACAAATACACTGAGGGGTAGGAAGGGCGTACCATGAGCGACTTTTCCTATCGCTTCACAAAGGGCACTGGAACTGGGGCGGGCACAGCTTACCATAACCGACGTTTCACAAAGGTCACTGGGAACGGGGGCGCCTCCACCATATGTGACGTTGACATTTTGAATATACATACAGGGTCACTTTACGTCACTGGGGCAAATGTACCATATGGAACTATCTTCTTGGGACCATGAGACCGGTGGACCATCAAAACTAACTTTGCATTAAAAACCAACTTAACTTATTTGATTAACTTAAATTAGTACGGGCATATCCCTAGGGATAGCCCGTACGGGGCTTAACTCAAACTTTAACTTTTTACTTGACTTTACTAACTACTTCTTATCTGATAAAACAATCAATCCCCGTCTTAAAATTTTGTTCTCTTTAAATATTAAATTTTTCAGTATTTGTTTTGCATTTCTAGGCAACTCAGCTTGTTTAATGTTTTTGTTTTATTATTATAAGAGTAACCTAGAAAATTGTTTGATTTATACTTTTTAAACCTTGACACTTCACGTATTGTTTTATGTACCAAATTTCCCAATGTTAAGTAACCCAATTAATAATTTAAATTTCCCAAAAATGTATATTTTTAAAATTCCCAAAATGTTTTACAAGCAGTTGTTGAGAACCCTGAGATATCAACTTGGCAAAATTAAACAAAATGTAGGAGTAGCCAAATCCACAGCTCAATTTTTTTGCGTAAAAATAGATATCACCCCTATAAATTTAAGATTTGCCAAGGACTTAAACCGGGAGATTTCGAACGCGCCGATATTTTGCGAGTGGTATACACGCGCGTGTAAAGAAAAATTAAATTTCTCTTTAAAAAATATGGTCCGACGAAAGTATGGTCACTAATCATGGTATCTTCAACCGTCGCAATACGCATTACTAGGCTCAACAAAATCCGCGTGTTAAGAAAATATCGAAACATCAAGAACGTTTTGGGTTTAATATGTGGTGTGGAATTTAAGGAACTAAAATACCAGGTCCATGTATTTACCATAATTCATTAACTGCAGAAATGATACCTTCATTTATTTTTGCAGCACAAAATGTAGCATGTTAGCATGTCAAACTTATCTTCATGGCTATAATGGCCATCCTGCATATTCGACCGTAATAATACAATAAGATTTTAGCTATTCACCAATAAACAATAATAGAGACAACCAATTCCGTTGTGGTTAACTTTATTCTGAGACTGCGCAGTAACGCAAACATGATCCGTTATCGTTATTAACCATACCGGACTCCTTTAATTACGGATGAATACCGAAGAGCTTATCGTTATCTTTATCGTTATTGGTAAACTGCGTGGTTGCCAAATTGTAAAATTTTAATATCGATTATTTAAGAAGGTTGAAATTTTAATACCGTATTAATTAAAATATTATTGATACATAACGAATAATTAGCGAAAAATTCATAGCAGTAAGAAAAATAAAATAGTGTAAAGAAATTAAAACGGACTTGCATTTTTAAGGATGTTTTAAATCAGTAATTAATTTACATGTTACAATCTGGCACACTTGCTTTTGCTTATACTGTATTGTTTACATCTACTTTAAAAACAAAATCAAGGGAACTGTTTGCATATATTAAAAAATCAATATATAACTTATGGAGAATAAAAGTAAATACTGATTTTTCGCAAACTTTAAAATCGGCGAACCACAGGCAAAAATAAGGTTATGGGTCGAAAGCGCAGACGCAAGATAAATTTCTTAAAAGAGGTTGCAAAATCTCTGTCTAAAACTACTGCCGTAATCGTTATGTTTAATAACGATAACCATAAGGAGGCCAAAAATAGTCTGTTATTTTTAAGAGGTATTTTGCACCCCTTATTTTGCAATTCCGTTGTGGTTAACTTTATTCTGAGACTGCGCAGTAACGCAAACATGATCCGTTATCGTTATTAACCATACCGGACTCCTTTAATTACGGATGAATACCGAAGAGCTTATCGTTATCTTTATCGTTATTGGTAAACTGCGTGGTTGCCAAATTGTAAAATTTTTAATATCGATTATTTAAGAAGGTTGAAATTTTAATACCGTATTAATTAAAATATTATTGATACATAACGAATAATTAGCGAAAAATTCATAGCAGTAAGAAAAATAAAATAGTGTAAAGAAATTAAAACGGACTTGCATTTTTAAGGATGTTTTAAATCAGTAATTAATTTACATGTTACAATCTGGCACACTTGCTTATACTGTATTGTTTACATCTACTTTAAAAAACAAAATCAAGGGAACTGTTTGCATATATTAAAAATCAATATATAACTTATGGAGAATAAAAGTAAATACTGATTTTTCGCAAACTTTAAAATCGGCGAACCACAGGCAAAAATAAGGTTATGGGTCGAAAGCGCAGACGCAAGATAAATTTCTTAAAAGAGGTTGCAAAATCTCTGTCTAAAACTGCTGCCGTAATCGTTATGTTTAATAACGATAACCATAAGGAGGCCAAAAATAGTCTGTTATTTTAAGAGGTGCAAAATGTCTCTAATATTAAATTATGTTACAAATACGGTAAAAGGTATTAACTGTAAAATTGTTTGCAAGGCCTACCTAAAAATAATTTATAAAAAATAGAAAAAATGCAATTTTTCTTTTAACTAAAAATTAAAATATGACATGTGATACATCGTTGAATTTGTAATAAAAAATGGGATCAGATACAGGGTGTACTTTTTTCGAGCCATATAAAAAAATAAAGTTGATGATGGTTTCTTGAAAACGAAACGTCGGGTATAAAATCTAAAAATACCATCATGTAGTAGCTAAAAGTGCCAATGAAAAGTGTTATTAGTTTTTTATATCTCTTCAAATAAAGTCAGAAAAAAATAAAATCGATATAGTCAAATTTTGGTTTTGCCAAATATCTCAGCAGGCCATGAAAAATTTTCAAGTTTTTAAACGGCATGTAAATAAGCTGTAAAAACACAACTTTTTCCTAATTTAACCTAAGCTGTATCTCCAATAGGTACTGAGATTCCCATGCTTAGGATCCTTATCTTGGACACACTGTACATTGTGTTCCAGGATAGGTGTTACAAGAGGATGGTATTTATTTGGGTACACGCCAAAATAAAATTAAAAGTACTAAAAACCAAAAAAATTTTAAACAAGTAAAAGATAATTAAAAATCGACGTTTCGGTGGCAAATCTGCCACCGTTGTCAAGACAAATGAAATAAAACTAATAAAAATGAAAACTTACTATTATTCAGGCTTTAAAATTCAAATTTTTATGTTTTTCTGGGATATTCTGAAAACTTTGACATTAAATGTCAAAACATGTTTGTTTGGTTATAGTGTCATGGTGACATAGATAACTGGTTGCTGGTGTAATGATTGTTTATTTTACAAAAGGTGAATAGTTAGTTAATTTTTAGTCTTCCTGAAGATACTTCAGTATCAAGCAAAGGCAACCAAGTGTTATTTAAATTAACTGAAATTGATGCTACACAATTATCTTTATTTAATAATATATACGCACTTTCTTTGATTTTTGCGTTTTTTAGAACAAGTTTCCTTTGCTAAAATGCTCGAAGCATCCCAGTTTATTCTATGATTGTTATCAAATGCGTGTTGGCAGATTTTTGATTTATGAAATTCTGTGTTTTTAATGTATGATCTGTGTTCTTTTATGCGTTTGGCTAATGGTCTACAAGTTTCACCTATATAAAACTTATTGCATTCGCAAGGTATTTTATAAATGACATTTTTTGTATTTTCATTTAAGTTGTATGGTTTTGTTTTTGTTAATTGAGATCTGATTGTGTTTTGTGTTTTAAAGATTGTGCGAATATTAAATTTATGCCCTATTCGTTGAATTTTATTTGATAGTCCGGGAATGTATGGTAAAAATAAATTTGTAATAGGTCTATTTTGATTTTGTCTTATAACTGGAGTTTCAAATTCAAGGAAACAATTATTTATAAAATCAAGAGGATAATTATTTTGAATTAAAATATTTTTTAAATAATCTTTTTCAATATTTATATTTTGATTAGAACAAATGACTTTAATTCTATCAAATAGACTTTTTACAACTCCCTTTTTAACCATTATTGGGTGATTTGAGTTAAAATTTAAGTATCTATTTGTATGTGTAGGTTTTCTGTAGATTTTTGTTTCAAAATTGTTTAAATCTTTTTTATTAAAATGTCAAGAAATGGTAGTTGTGAGTTGTTTTCTTTTCTAACGTAAACTTAATTGTTGGTTCTTGTGTATTAATGTGTGTTAAAAATTATTTAAACAGTGTTCGTCATGTTGGTATATAGAAAAAATGTCATCTATATATCTCCACCAAACTAAAAGGTTTATATTGATAATTTTCTACAAAATTTGATTCAAAGTTTTCCATAAAAATATTACTTAATAAAGGTGATAAAGGTGAACCCATAGCCATGCCAGAGGTTTGTTTATAAAAATCAGTGTTATATTGAAAATATGTTGTTTTGACACAAAAAGTTAAAAGCTCAAGAATAGTGTTTATGCTTAATTTTGTTCTTTCGCCAAGATGGACATCATTTTCTAATTTATTTCTAACAATATTTAATGTTTTATTCACTGGGACATTTGTGAATAAACTAACAACATCAAAACTTACCAGTGTATTATTTGGATCAATATCTATGTTTGATAATTTCTCTAAGAAATGTTTAGAATTTTTAATGTATGTATCAGTGTTGTTTACCAAAGGATCTAAAATGGTAAGTAAAAATTTTGCTAATGGATGTGTAGGTGAGTTTATACAACTTACTATAGGACGTAAAGGTATATTGGGTTTATGTATTTTTGGTACTCCGTAAAAATGTGGTGTTTTACTGTTGTGAGGTGTCAGTTTAAATCTTTCATTATCTGTAAAAAAGTTTTTATGTTTCTTTAACATATTATAAATTTGTCGTTCAATACATTCAGTAGGGTCATTGTTTATTTTTGTGTAATTACCATCATTTAAAAGAGACATTATTTTATCGTCATATGTATTACAATCTATTATTACTGTTGCATTTCCTTTATCTGCAGGAAGAATTTTTATGGAATTGTCTCTTTTTAATGATTGTAATGCTTTTGTTCAATTTGTGTTAAATTTTGTTTAATTTTAAATGGTTTTTCTAACGCGATTTTTGTTCTAATTCTAAATTCATCTTGATGTTCTATTGGTAAGTTTTGACATGTTTCTTCAATGCAAGAAATAATGTCAAGCTTAGGAACTGTTTTGGGTGTAATTGCAAAATTTAGCCCTTTAGAAAGAACAAGTTTTTCAGCATTTGTTAGTTCTTTTTCAGTTAAGTTAACTACAGTTTTATTAATTATTTCATTATTATTTATGCTAGATATTTCAGAGTTTAATTTTTCTTGAATTAAAATATTAAATTTATTTTTATGTGTGTTTTTTTGAATTTCAAAATGTATTAAATAGCTATTATAAACACAATTACATATATGATTAAAATCAAAAATATGAATTTGATTTTTCAAAATAGATTTTAAATTATCAATTTCTTTTAATAAATTAATTTTATTATGTCTATGAAATTGTAATCTTTCCCGTAATAAAGCTAAACTTGCTCTTTCTAAAATATTGTTAACTCTGTGATTAGTGTATGGTGCTTTAAGTCTTAAACCTTTTGGAATGATATTATTGTCCTACATTTGTGTAAAAATGTTAGTTACTAGAATGTCCTAATTTTTATATCTATTTTCTAAATCTCTAAAATAGAACATATATAAGGCCCATACCTGAATTGAAGATATGTTCTGTAGTTGCGTTGGCCTTATATGTTCTATTTAGAGATTTAGAAAATAGATATAAAAAATTTAGGACATTCTGAAAATAGCTTAACATTTTTACACAAATGTAGGGACAATAATATCATTCCAAAAGGTTTAAGACTTAAAGCACCATACACTAATCACAGAGTTAACAATATTTTAGAAAGAGCAAGTTTAGCTTTATTACGGGAAAGATTACAATTTCATAGACATAATAAAATTAATTTATTAAAAGAAATTGATAATTTAAAATCTATTTTGAAAAATCAAATTCATATTTTTGATTTTAATCATATATGTAATTGTGTTTATAATAGCTATTTAATACATTTTGAAATTCAAAAAACACACATAAAAATAAATTTAATATTTTAATTCAAGAAAAATTAAACTCTGAAATATCTAGCATAAATAATAATGAAATAATTAATAAAACTGTAGTTAACTTAACTGAAAAAGAACTAACAAATGCTGAAAAACTTGTTCTTTCTAAAGGGCTAAATTTTGCAATTACACCCAAAACAGTTCCCAAGCTTGACATTATTTCTTGCATTGAAGAAACATGTCAAAACTTACCAATAGAACATCAAGATGAATTTAGAATTAGAACAAAATCGCGTTAGAAAAACCATTTAAAATTAAACAAAATTTAACACAAATTGAACAAAAAGCATTACAATCATTAAAAAGAGACAATTCCATAAAAATTCTTCCTGCAGATAAAGGAAATGCAACAGTAATAATAGATTGTAATACATATGACGATAAAATAATGTCTCTTTTAAATGATGGTAATTACACAAAAATAAACAATGACCCTACTGAATGTATTGAACGACAAATTTATAATATGTTAAAGAAACATAAAAACTTTTTACAGATAATGAAAGATTTAAACTGACACCTCACAACAGTAAAACACCACATTTTTACGGAGTACCAAAAATACATAAACCCAATATACCTTTACGTCCTATAGTAAGTTGTATAAACTCACCTACACATCCATTAGCAAAATTTTTACTTACCATTTTAGATCCTTTGGTAAACAACACTGATACATACATTAAAAATTCTAAACATTTCTTAGAGAAATTATCAAACATAGATATTGATCCAAATAATACACTGGTAAGTTTTGATGTTGTTAGTTTATTCACAAATGTCCCAGTGAATAAAACATTAAATATTGTTAGAAATAAATTAGAAAATGATGTCCATCTTGGCGAAAGAACAAAATTAAGCATAAACACTATTCTTGAGCTTTTAACTTTTTGTGTCAAAACAACATATTTTCAATATAACACTGATTTTTATAAACAAACCTCTGGCATGGCTATGGGTTCACCTTTATCACCTTTATTAAGTAATATTTTTATGGAAAACTTTGAATCAAATTTTGTAGAAAATTATCAATATAAACCTTTAGTTTGGTGGAGATATATAGATGACATTTTTTCTATATACCAACATGACGAACACTGTTTAAATAATTTTTTAACACACATTAATACACAAGAACCAACAATTAAGTTTACGTTAGAAAAAGAAAAACAACTCACAACTACCATTTCTTGACATTTTAATAAAAAAGATTTAAACAATTTTGAAACAAAAATCTACAGAAAACCTACACATACAAATAGATACTTAAATTTTAACTCAAATCACCCAATAATGGTTAAAAAGGGAGTTGTAAAAAGTCTATTTGATAGAATTAAAGTCATTTGTTCTAATCAAAATATAAATATTGAAAAAGATTATTTAAAAAATATTTTAATTCAAAATAATTATCCTCTTGATTTTATAAATAATTGTTTCCTTGAATTTGAAACTCCAGTTATAAGACAAAATCAAAATAGACCTATTACAAATTTATTTTTACCATACATTCCCGGACTATCAAATAAAATTCAACGAATAGGGCATAAATTTAATATTCGCACAATCTTTAAAACACAAAACACAATCAGATCTCAATTAACAAAAACAAAACCATACAACTTAAATGAAAATACAAAAAATGTCATTTATAAAATACCTTGCGAATGCAATAAGTTTTATATAGGTGAAACTTGTAGACCATTAGCCAAACGCATAAAAGAACACAGATCATACATTAAAAACACAGAATTTCATAAATCAAAAATCTGCCAACACGCATTTGATAACAATCATAGAATAAACTGGGATGCTTCGAGCATTTTAGCAAAGGAAACTTGTTCTAAAAAACGCAAAATCAAAGAAAGTGCGTATATATTATTAAATAAAGATAATTGTGTAGCATCAATTTCAGTTAATTTAAATAACACTTGGTTGCCTTTGCTTGATACTGAAGTATCTTCAGGAAGACTAAAAATTAACTAACTATTCACCTTTTTTAAAAATAAACAATCAATACACCAGCAACCAGTTATCTATGTCACCATGACACTATAACCAAATAAACATGTTTTGACATTTAATGTCAAAATTTTCAGAATATCCAAGAAAAAACATAAAAAATTTGAATTTTAAAGCCTGAATAATAGTAAGTTTTCATTTTTATCATTTTATTTCCTTTGTCTTGACAACGGTGGCAGATTTGCCACCGAAACGTCGATTTTTTAATTATCTTTTTACTTGTTTAAATTTTTTTGGTTTTTTAGTAGTTTTAACTTAATTTTGGCGTGTACCCAAAGAAGTACCATCCATTAAATGAATCCGCCAAACTGCTACAGGAACAAATGTCCAACCTAAATGAGAAAGCGTTTCTTGCTAGTTATCAAGTAGCTCTTCGTGTCTCGTGTGGCTAAAGCAGGAAAACTTCATATTGTCGAAAATTTAATTTATCCAACGGCTTTAGATATAGCAGAGATTGTGTTTGGCAAACAAGAGGTTAAAAGCTCCAAAGTATTCCTTTCTTTGACAAAACCATTGAACGCGGGTTAAGCGATATGGCGACGATCGAGATCAAGTCTATACAATTTGATGTATTAACGGATATTTCGGGTTGTGTCCGATTTGTAGCTTTTGTGCATTTTGAATCCAATGAAAAATTCATGGAAAAAATACTAAATTTCAAAGCACTTTCCTGAAATACTACAAATAAGTTCTTTCATACATTGCATACCATGTTTCTTAGAGGTACGCAACATATCGTTGGGGATACTGCAAAACCACGAATCTACTGTAGCAGGGATGGCGCACCTTTTGCATTAAAGCCATGTTTTCACGGCGATAGTACTGTTGTGAAAGTGCTCTCATGATAGTAACCTTGATAGTCCTGTTATGAAATTTAGGTGTCTACACGTATAAAAATTGTCATGGTAGTAACCAATGTATTATTATTATTAATGTAGAAAGTCCTGATAAGAGTAGCAGAATTTCTTCAGCATGGTCCCTTTTCGCTCTGTTTTTAAAATTGGGAGAGCTTTTTTTTCATAAACATAAAATGAAACCTTTCATATTCTTCCAAAAAATGTATTAGGGTCAAATTGCCTACGGCTCATTCTAACTTTCTTTGCGGTTTCTAAAATTATTTGTAAAATTTATTGTAAAAATCACGTACCACGTGCAATTCGTACACAAACAACAACTCACATCATAAAGTTACGCCGAACTATCTAGGCAAGCGAAAAAGTGCCAAAGTACCTACTATTGCGACAGCATGATAGCTACTATCGGGTTATTTAAATGGTGATAGTTCACGATAGTTCATGTGACAGCCACTATCATGATAGCAACTATCGCAAAAACTATTACCGTACAAACGAGGCTTAACGTGCCATTTTTGTACAAAAATAGAAAATAATGTTCTAGGCTTGCTCTGAAATACTTATTAGTGAAAGTAAAGATTTGGCCTTGTTGAATTGTTGGGTAGTAGTTTAATTCAAAGTTCGCACGGAAAGCGGCGCAAACTGAAGGAATGCATCGGAAATTGGAAGGTGAAGCCTCTTTTGTTTTTACTATTTTATTTAGCGTTGTTTTGTCAATAATACAGCGGAAGGGACGCAAAAATAAAGGCAAGTAAGGTAAAAGGCGCAATGTTCGACCTGAAGACTTTTTTGCGTTATTCTATACATGTCGACAATCTTTGTCTAATCTCTACCTGTTAGTGTTCTACACGAGTCTGGCCATCTCTTTTCTACGCATTGCCTGTGTACTATTTTACTTGGCTGATCGTGTATGGTATGAAGATTGTTTAAAATAATTTAAAAGAAGAATTGTGTCAATACTTCTTTTGCAAAAATATCGGAATACACTATGCGGAGGTTAATTTTAAATCCATTTTTAATTGCAAATACACTCCTCAAAAGACAATCGCATATGCTCGATTTCTTCCATAAGCTTCAATACAAAATGCTTTCATTTAAATGGCCATATCTCTTTTAATTATTAAGTTGTCAAGACAATTCAAAAGAAAATGTTAAGGAAAGGTGGAGCTATAACTTTATCGTAACCGTTGTTATTTACTGTTACCAATACATCCTACGGGGTGATAAAATTAAAAACAAAAAAAATTTAATTGCCCTGTATGATGTGCTGTTGAAAGGGAGTAATCAAATTTGTGATTATAAAATATCAGAAATGAGTAAGGGTATAATTTATTTACAAATGATAATCGTCCCAATTAATAGCACATTATACAGGCCGGTTAAAAATTATTTTTTTTCCAAAAAGTTTTATCGCCCCGTAGGATGTATTGGTAACAGTAAATAACAACGGTTACGATAAAGTTATAGCTCCACCTTTCCTTAACATTCTTTTTTTTTATTTGCCTTGATAACTTAATAATTAAAAGAGATATGGCCATTTAAATGAAAGCATTTTTGTATTGAAGCTTATGGAAGAAATCGAGCATATGCGATAATTCTTTTGAGGAGTGTATAAAACTTAAAGCAAATTTAGCAACAAAGCACTGCTGAAATTATCTGCTGATGGGATGTGACACCTGGTATTTAAGTCTGCCAACTTGGATACCTTTTGGTTAAAAAGAAAATAAACCGAAATAAACAACTAATGCCTTGAAGTTTTTGATTCCATTTGGCACCCCGTATTTGTGCATATTTTATTAAATGGTCGAAATAAAAAGCGAGCAAAAAAATAGTTTAAATTTGGAAAACGACTTTACAATGCTGGCTTGAGAAAAAGCTAGCATTGTATACAAAAATCGACGTATAAACAAAGTATATAAGTCATCTTGGGCATCCCTTATATTAGTGCTTAATGAGTTCTGGTAATATGAGAGAAGTACAGAAACTCAATTGAAATCATCAAACGGGCACGATAAACTAACGACACTAATAAATCTATTTTTGACAAAAAGGTAAGTTAATGAAAAAATCATAGAAACAATGTCAAGGTCAGATACGATTTTTTGACAAAATGGTGAACTATTATAAAATTCATAAAACCTTAAGCGCCACAGACGGCCATACAAAACTGTCATATTGGGGTTAGTTCTGGTTAGATAAACCTTTTTTTGGTTCGCTTTATTAAGGAATTTAAAAAAAACATTAAACTTACTAACCAGAACGAACCATGAGCCTCCCAAAGTGACATTTTGCATGGCCATCTGTGGCGCTTCCAACCAAGCAAATTTTCGGTTCTAGTGCTTTTTACTGTAGTCTTATAGCTATAGTTTGTCTACCTAAATTTCGCAAAAAGACCAACTTAAAGATAACGTCAGTTTTATCATCTATAAATTTTATATTCGTTCACCATTTCGTTAACAAATTTATTAACAAACATATTTTAAGATTATATTCCTTCTTGTTAACATTTTTTCAATAATTTCTTAAAACAAAACAAGCAATATTAGTCACCCATGTTTACCTGCCGGTATTTAAATAGACTGTCTCTTTTCCTCACATTGCCCATTACCCCAGTGCAACTAGCAGTATACCCGGAACTTAAGAAAAATCTCAATTTGGAACGCACTCCAATCGATATGTGTTGTATTTTGGGTTGCTGTATGTCAAAAATTTGACATCCATATATTTATAAAATTTTCATTACCGATTTTGTCCAGTTTTTTAAACTAAAATAATGCATAAGAAAATCAAGAATCCAAAATAATACACTCCTAAATTAAATAAACGGAAAGAAAAAAATAAAAAACAAGATGTCCCTAGAACAAACGGCTTGTGAAGGTATGATCGATTAAAATAAAGATACAAAGATTTCATAACCTATAAAATAGATATCATTGCAGATTTAAAGGCCTTCGAAAGGAGACTCACTGAAGTTATAGCTTGTTTGCACCCTTCTACGACGAGATGGAGAAGTAAATACCATTTTCAATTACACAAGTATAATTTTTTGTGGTAACGTTAAACTTTAATTAAACATTGAGAAACAGATTCCCTACAAAATACCTTTATAAAAATAATATTAAGAGTTGAACTAATGCTATCATTAGGTAAGAGAGTAATTGTCTAGAAAGTTGAGGCAAATGTGATTTTGACAATATTTGGTATACGGTTCTAAAATAATTTTTGGTAACTATCTAGAGAGTTGCAGCAACTCCAATTTTGACAAAATTTGGCATACAGGGTTTTTTTCGAAAACGTTTAGTTCTCGAGATATCCATTATCAAAGTTGAAAATCAAACTAACCTTATTTTCACTATATTTCCTCTTCTTGATGTATAGGTAAAGTTACACACCATTTTTTATTTACACCCTTTAAAACTTGTTTTATTTTATTTATTTTACACTTTTTTCTATTAAATTACAAAGCTTTAACCCCTAAATGCTGCAACCATGTATACACATAGTACTGCCAAAGGGCTACTGCGATTGAAATTAATTAAAAAAACTTTGCAATTTAATGGCAAAATGTGCGCCGGATGCTTAAACAACATTTAAAACAAAAAACTATATATCGCCTTAAAGCGTTAAACCGCCTTTATTTTATATAAATATATATATATATATATATATATATATTTTGAATCTTATGGTTCCATTTTTAGACAGCACTTGTGGTATTAGCTACCCCAGTATAAGAATTTTAAATTTATTTTTAGTTGTGTTAGCAGTAGTATCAATATGTGTTGCCACAGGAGCTAGCCAATGGATTTTTGACCCAGAAACTCGAGTAGTTTCATTATCACATTCATTATCCAACCATCCATTTTTTATTTTATCCACAATAATTTTAAGTGAGTATTTTGTGATATCTACAAAAAAAAATTCCTCACATATCAAACAGACCTTAAAGTTCTACTTTGTGCTTTTTTAGTCATCATTTTGCTACTGGGTGTTCACAAAGGGTTATAGCCGGTTCTATTATAACTTCCCGAACTAGAGAAGTTTTGAGGGACTTCAACATGTCCTGTGATGATACAGGAAAGCTAATACTCCGACCACGGCCTACGAACATTACTTGACACTTTAGTGATAGATGTAATTTTGTTTTAATCGCAACAAGATTTTGTTACCATAATTTAAGATGTCAATAATAAAGATTTTTTTAAGAAAATATACATTTTTTTTTGATGATGTACACCACATGATTTCTTTAAAAGAAGCAATATTTTTATTTTTTATCTTTAAAATAAAAATTCTAGTATTACTTCGCCTTAATGTTCCTTTAAGGCTTCGCTAATGATGGAAAATACTATTTTACTTAATTCAACTCAAAATCCCTACTCAAGTTGGAACCTAGGCAATGTACAAATACGATAGGAAGCCCTCACTGATATGTAAATCTCGATCTTTATTAGTTTGTACATTTACTTCTAGCTTTTACGTACCTAAAGGCAGCTTTGTAACTTATCCGTGAAAAAACATGTGCGAGGGTGAAAGAAAAATAAATCTAGTACCTTTCTCTGTCAGTCGGCAGGCTGATGGGTCACTTGCTCCTTCTTTCCTGCCAAACCGAATATACAATTTTCGCTCCAGTTTCCAATGGTTTTCGCTAACCGTTGCTATGTGAATCATTCTGTGTAGGCAAAGCTAACTTCAGACTTATTCGACGTGTCATCATATAAAAAGAGTTAGGTTATAGTTCAATTTCCTCCATCTTGTTTGTTTTGGTTTTGTGATTAGTGTTTTACAGCAGAGTTGTATTTTTTAACCATGGCTTCGTCTTTGGAGAATTTAGAAACCCAATTGGAAATGTTTATTGAAAATGTACGACAAATTCATATAATAGTTAGCGATTTTCAACCACAAAGCCAGAATGTGCTGAATCAAAAATTGTGAGTTCTAGTGATTTTTACCTATTTTCCAGTTAAATAATTTTGTCTTGTTTTTAGACAAGCCATGGTTCACGGGTTACAAGAGGTGGATAAACTAAAGTCTCAGGTACAAGACGTGCATGTACCACTGGAAGTTTTCGAGTAAGTTTATTTTTTTAATTTAAAATATAGTATCTTTCTAGAAACCTGCGGAAACTTCGATTTTGACAAATTTTAGTATACGGGTTTTTTTGGGGCGCTGATAACGAATCTGAAAGAATTTTTAGGCGGAAAAAATAACCCCCATATACCAAAATTCGTCAAAATCGGAGTTGCCGCAGGTTTTTAGAAAATTACCTAAAATATCCCTAATGGGACCATACATATTACGTGTGGTGTTTTTTCTAATTTTTTGACCTCCCTCCCCCCTGGTGAGATTTGCTTCAACTTCTTATCCCCATCCCCCAATCTCACCTAAGATTTCTATATGTGAAAAGGCACCACTTAAAAAAAATGATTTTGTCATTGAAATAAATTTTAAGAGCAAAAAAAAAAGGTTCTCCACCCAATTAGTGACGGGACATCACAGAATATATTTTTCTTCCTGGGGAACCTGTTCAAATCTCTTTACATTTTTCCTGTTTTTAGCGAAAGTAAAATGACATGATATTTGCAGAGAACTCCCACCCTCACGGTGAGCTTTAGTGAGATTTAACTCGACCCTCCCTAAATGCCTCAAGTAATTTATGGACGACCCTTAAAGTTTTATTTATTTTATTTATTTATATATATATCAAATAACCTTTATATATCCTTATCACTCCAAATGAATCAACTGGAGGAGATACTTTCTTGTATTACCCTACATTTTAATTTAATTTTTTAGCTATATTGACCAAGGACGCAACCCACAACTGTACACAAAAGACTGCATAGAAAAAGCTTTAGCCAAAAATGAGCAAGTAAAAGGCAAAATAGATGCATACAGAAAATTTAAGGCAAATATGTTGCTGGAATTAAGTAGAAACTTTCCTAACGAATTAAGTAAATATAGGGCATTAAGAGGTGATGAATAATTTTGATAAGAATGCCATCTTAAATTCACAAATGAGGCATTGAGAGCCAGAGCAGACCATCCCACAATTAAAAATGTACTTTAACACAAATTATCAATAGTATAAAAGTTATTTTTTAGAGCTAAAGGGGACTTAGTAAGCTACCACTATCCTATATTAATTCTTAACCTACTTTGGCTATGATAAATAAGTTTATGCCATTAAAAATACTCTTTAAAGTACATTTTTTGATTTGTGAGATGGTCCGCTCTGGCTCTCAATGCGCCAAATGTGAATTTAAATATCTAATATTAGGTTACTCTTTATGTTCTCACTGTCTTTTTTGATCTGTAATAAAAATTGATTTAATATGTTTATTTAAATTTAAAGCAGATTTTGGATTAAAGGCAATAAACCAAATTTCTATATATTTTGAATTTGCAGATTTTTTTGGCATGTATGTTTGCACATTATTCACTAATATAAACACTATTTTCATAAAACTTTTCTTTATTGTCCCTAATCTTCTAAAACTGTTTTACAATTATTACTAAGGCTGTTATAATATACTATATTATGCACCCATAGGTATTTTCTTCTTTATGTATTGTGTTATTTTATTTGTGATTTTTATTTAAAATAAAAGGTTTAACCCTGTAAGAAATGTAGTATTCACTTTTTAAGTACTTAATGGACAAATAAAGGCTGTAGACCATTAACTTAATTTATATTAAAAAGATATATTTCTACTCTAGATAAGTTTATGTTTAGCCCAATATTATTATCAAAAAAAAATAGTTTTCTCTGTGAAAATTGACACAAGTCATACTGGATGACATACAAGTAGCCTATACTGGGTTAGTGAAAATAACTGCAACTTGTAATCATCTTTTAAACCGTCTTAAGCTGCATTTACAAAATTTGGTCTGAGTCTGGTAGACAATGATTTTTCAAGTGTAAACTCTTTACATATTTTTAAAGTATATTTTTACTAGTTGCTAAGATATGACAACACCACATTTAGAAAAAAAGTATAGGAATCTGAAATACCTCTATAGTTTGTTCATCTTGCATATGCAGAGTGCAAGAGTACCCTAAAATAGACAGGGCGCACTAAGGAATTCCATTGGTTCAAAGCAAATATACTTTCTAAATTATGATGTTTTTTCTCGACTACAACATTTCATATTTCATATGGGTGCCATGGAGTAAAAAATATGTTGAAGACCAAAAAAAGAGCTCCTCACCTTCAAAACATCTATTTACTCGATTTGTTCTTACCTAATAAGAAGTTGAAGAGCAAAAATAAATACATAAAAAAGGTCCTAACCTTCTAAATATACAGGGTTATTTTTAAGTTGGTATTTTCCTTTTACACTGTATAAATTGCAACAAAATAAGAATTTTTCAAATAAAATTTTGTCCGAAAATGCTTTTCAAGTTTTAAGTAAAAATACCTTTTTTTGTCATAACTTTCCTACCACCTCAGATATTTCCACAAAATTTGGTACCCTTCCTTCGAACATTACATTCCATTTTTTGCTGTACAAGTTAAAAGAAAAAAGTTAATAGTGGGGTTCCAACAAAATTTGTACTGATTATTTTGAAAAAAATAGTACTCCAGTGCTTTTGTTTCGAATCAATATTATTTTTAATAGTGTACAATTACAACTAATTTGAAAATTTCAAATTGACATTTAAACAATTGGTTAAACTTCACTTGTCAAATCCAAATTTGATAAGTGAAGTTTAACCAATTGTTTAAATGTCAATTTGAAATTTCAGAATTGGTTGTAATGTAGCATTACTTTGAGTTAATTTGGTCTCTTGATATTTTTCCGTACGACGAACAGATTTCGTTTTAAAAAATAAAAGCCATTTTAATGCATGGCAAAATCAATAAAATCTATTACATAGTCAAAAATCTTACATAGAAATAAAACACTGTATCAGGTTTTAGCAAATTTTACCATTCTTGCTTTTGCTTTTATTTTTTAAACGAAAACCGTTCGTCTTTACGGAAAAATATTAAGATATCAAATTAATTCCTAAGTAAATGAGTATTTTAAAAATAATATTGATTCAAAGAAAAGCAGTAGCGTACTATTTTTTTCTTTTAAGAAAATTCAGTACAAATCTTGTTTGAACGCCACTGGTATTTTTTTGCTTTTACAGCAAAAAATGTAATGTAATGTAATGGTCAAAAGAAGTACCAGATTTGGTGGAAATACCTAAAGGGGTAAGGAAGTTAAGACAAAAAATATTTTTTTTCTGAAAACTTTAACACCTGTATCTCGGAAAGAAAGCATTTTTGGACATAATTTTATTAGAAAAAAACTATTTTCTTGCATTTAATACAATCTCAAAAGGAAAATAGCAACTTTAAAATAACCCCGTATACTTACTTCAATTTGTTCTCACGCGATAAAAAGTTGAAGAGCCAAAAAATCATTTCATTTTCATATGGGTGCATTGCACCCACACTTGACACATTTTACTTTTGGGTGCACTGACACCCATGATACCCACGTACTCGCCGCCACTGAGTCGTAGTTGTAACTTAAAACACAGAGAAGTGATTTTAGCAATTTAATTTAATAGCTTAATTATGCTAAACAATTTTATTCCATTATTTTCAAATTGGAACTACAATGCTGGCCCTGCATGATAATGCTTCAGGTTTACAATAGATGTACAGACATTGAGTGTAACTACGGGGGGCCACCTCCCTCCCAGCTGTTGCCAGGCCCCCCTAAGAAAAAAAATGTACCTATATGGTATATGTGTACAGATTACGTTTTTGCGAAGTCCGGGTCCCTCCCAGGGTGTTGCCAGGCCCTCCCTAGGGCCCCCTCCAGGTTCAATGGCTAGTTACGCCTATGTGTACATACCACGCGGTGATCACTCTTGGAATATGAAACCTGATAGAGTGTAAAAACCGCTTAAGCTGTGTTTAATAAATTCGATATTATTTGAGGTTTCAGGGGAAAATTAAATTAAACAGTGCTATTAGCATGTTCCTAAATACCAAATTTTAGAAACACAGATTTAGCGGTTTCAAAGATATTTAGGCGCTAATGTACTTTTTGCTAAAAGGGTACTGGGTCATATCTAAACAACTAATAAAGACATAATTTTGAAAATTTATGAACTTACTATACAGTAATAAAATAAATTGGGTAATCTATAAAAGAAAACAAAAATCGTGTCTGCAAAGTCGGTTTAATGACGATAGTTGAACGTGACAACGTCATAAGAAAATCCTGATGAAATGGTTTGCAATTATCGTTGCTATAAGGAATTGACACCACATTCACTTTTTACTGCACTTCATACTTGACGAAAACATGTAAATGTATTATTGTATAGCAGCTGTCCACGCTCACTCAAGTAGGAGAGAAACAGATGTCGAACGCGGAGGCCGATTGTGCCTCTTTGTCGCTCGTTCCGCGCTCTCGCTTGCACTTCAAGCTTTAAATGAAACGCCTCAGAGCGAGGTCGCACGGCAGGCGAGGTAACGCCGCATGAGTCATGTTTTTGGTGCGTGCAGCCGGCTCCATCGAATTATAAGACGTTGTCACGTCAAAAATAAATTTAGAACAAAACTGGGATATTCGGCAACAGTGCTGATATCATTATTCAATTCCACCTGCCCAAACAGATCTTAGATATCAAATTTGGTTAATGGAGGTTTAGCATACTAAGATATTTAGTAGTTGCGATAATTTTTAGTAACTCAGTATATATCATGTATTTTACCAATAAATAACTTGACAGGTAAGTGAAGACGTAGTAACCTTGCATTAAACATTAATTTCATAGTTTAAAGAGCTGGCTCAAAAGTCTAGTGGCAAGTTCGATACTTTTACATTTCCCACTTAAAACTTTTCAGTCAAATTAAGAGACACAATGTTGCAACACAGTTAATCAGCTGATTTAAATGGGTATCTAGATACAAAATGGCGAAACACATTTACCAAAATTATCCGATTTTGCTTAATTTTAATCGTCTATCTCCACAAATATGTTTCTAATTAATGTCTCCACAAATATGTTTCTAATTAATAATGCTTTACTATTTTTGACTATTTTTATTTTATTTTGATCTTGGAGTTTCAGTATTGTTATGAAAACCTGTATAGAATGTATCGCAGGACGACAATATAGATTTTATCCTTTTTGGAAATGATCACATCCACTGTAATCTATAAGCGCTGTCGTTGGGTTTGTTTTAAATCAAAATAATTAACAATATGTTGTTGGTAAAACTTTATTTAAGATTTAGTTTTTACAAAAGCAGGAAACTTAAAATACCTCACTGTATTAATAATCCTGGTTGCCCCAGCGAATCTGAAAATAAATAATAAAACAAATTAAATGCCATAAACAATACAAAAGTAGTATGAATAATTGCATATTGAATCTTTATTCAATTAAGCAAAATAAATGTACAAAGTCCAATTATCTTGCTTTGATAATAAGTGTGCCGGAAATTAATTTGTACAGTGCATCCAATCTAACTTGTCCTATATATATGATTTAAAAACCAACTTGTACAGTGAATTATCAAGTTTTTTTCTGTTATAAAGATTACACAAAATAATTTTATTAACAGGATATATTGACATTACTTACTTTTTTTTTTTTAATGGGACGCCCTGTATTGCGCCATTAAATGGGTCTTTTAAAGAGCTTTAAAAGAATACTACATTTGATATATCTACCTTTAATAGTTTCTGAAATATGACCATTGAAATTCAAAAATATAATATATATGTTCCATTATCTACAGTCTAAGGTTAGTCCTGTTAGGTAGGTATAGGGGAAATTACATATAATATTTTTCAAATTTAAATGTTCATATTTCCGAAACTATTAAAGATAGATATATCAATTGTGGTATTTTTGTAAAGCTCCTTAAAAGACCTTTTAAGGGTAGTACAATATACAGGGTGTCCCATTTAAAAAAGTGGGTTATGTCAATATATTCTGTCAATAAAATTGTTTTGTGTAATCTTCATAACAGAAAAAAACTTGATAATTCACTGTACAAGTTGGTTTTTGGATCATTTTTGTAATTAAAAAAAAAGTTATAGACATTTAAAATGTGTACAAGTTAGATTGGACGCACTGTAAAGTAACACAAATTATTAATTAATCATTTAATGATTTTTTTTTAATGATCGATGACAATGAAATTTGTTGTGATGTAATTAGAAAGCCTAATTTGAATATGAAATATGACTACTACTGAAGTTTAAATTAAATTAGATTAGTCTCCCTTAAATATTCTTCAAATACTACCATCTCCAAGAGAAAAATGTTACACAAATAATTGTACTATAAAAAGTAGATAGCTGGAAATACCCTGCCTATTAAATTAGCGCAGAGAAGACTTAAAGGCAATACTCCTGACCACAAAAGTAATCTGCATCATCCCAATTACACCTTGACAACTTTTGTTTTAAACAGTATATTCATATAGCCAAATATTTTAAAACAATTTAGTCCAACAATAAAGATAATAATATCAAATCACTTTAATAATTGATTATTCGAAGGAAAATGCAAGTAAAGATTAACAATATATTCGACTTTTTGTAATTACAAAAAAGTTAAAAGTTGGTATGACACCACCTCCTCACCTAAGCAACATCTTCTCTTATTTTGTTTAGCTCTTTGCTGACATGGCTCCATAGTACAGTTGTGTCTTCTGTGAACAAAGTAAGAATATCTCTAATATGTGTAACACAAAGTAGAAATGGTACATAGAGTCAATTTTTTTAGAGATCAATAAATATATAAATCCAATATTTAACAAAACCATTGCTTATGCTACATTTTATTCAAAAGGTAAGATTGTAGAAAGATATACACAGATGTTCCATTTAAAATAACAAAGTTGTCCTATATCGGAAAATCGGCCATTTTGTTTTTGTGTTAACTTAATGTCATAACCAAATGGCGAGGATATATTCAAAAACTTTATTTGTTCTAAAGTTATTTGCGGTCAAAAGAGGTCAAAATATAGTCGGACACCCTATATTAATTGTAAAAAGACTGATAATCAAAGTTTTTATGAAATCGAAAAATAGTATAACATCTATTTTTAAAGGTAAAGTAATATTTTATCAAAAATCAAAACACTAGCTTACACTTAAGGTACTCGCACACATATAAACTTTTGTGGCGCAGCTTTTTATAGTGGGATAATAAATAAACATTATATTTACACAAGCTTGCTTGTACTATAAAAAGTTGCGCCACCAAAGTGTACTTGTATAAACATAATGTTTATTTATTAACCCGCTATGAAAAGTTGCGCCACAAATGTGTACTTGTATGCAATTACCTTTAGAGTTGCTCAGACAAAAATTGATAAGTAATAGACATGTATAGTGGTATTTTTCCGGTTTTCAATCTGTTCGTTTGTTGAAAATCCAATTTTTGACCAAGTAACTCTAAAGGTACTTGCATACATGTACACTTTTGTGGCGCAACTTTTCATAGCGGGAACATTTGTCTACAAATATAAACAATCCCATGAAATAAAATTGATTACATGTCAATGCATGATAAAGATTAGTTTATAAAAACCAAACTATGAGGAGAATAATACAAAATTTAGGAACATGAAAGAACAAAATGAAACCCTAATAATGTTTTTTTGTGTATGAAATGTAGTTGATTTAACCATAAATTTTGCACATATGGTTTTTTAATCATTATATTCAAATTTTTTAATAACTAAAAAAAAACTTTTTTAAGGTTCTGGGCTATGATATTTTCTACTTGAATTTACCTCCCTAAATGGAATTATAAAAAAATTCAACGTCATTCCTACAATTTTAGTGTTGTCAAATACTATCTACAATTTTTGTTTTTATTGATTCTAAGTCTTTAAATCACCCATTATATGACAAAAAATAAAGATATTTAAATATTTAAAATTAAAAAAATGTGAGAAATGGATATTTAAAAAACAGTGTATCTTAGATAATTTTAAAAAGATTATAGTTGTGAAAAAATGTGTTCTCTAATCAAATTTATTTCTGATTTTACCAGTTTTTTAACTTCCGAGTATTTTAGATAGCTTATAGCACAAAGTAAACTCTCTACCATACTGCATAATAACCATGTTTACTTACATCGCTTCTCGCTTTAAGTTTCTTGTCAATTAAACTGGCTAATGTCTCCGATCTCACCGACAATGAATCGATTTTCTCAATTAACTGTTGATATGGACTAAGTGGTTGGGTTCCCATAACCACATGGCCCAACTTTGAGTCAATTTTAGCATCCAACCTATAAAACATAAAAACAAAAAACCCATATAGGTCAATTACTAGCTACATGGATTCAACAGAATTTTGTAAGAACTGTACACAAAATTTATTAACCAATTTTTTTATCTCTGGGTAACATTTTAAGATACTCCAATATTTAAAACTTTTGTCTTATTACCTAGCATTTCTTATTAGATTTACAATCCAACATTCTGCATCATCAGGATTCATATTAAGCTTCTCAGCCAACATTCCAATACTGATGCACTGATGAATTCTACAGAATGTTTCAAAATCATCAACCTGGCATTTTCAACAAATTCTTCATGGCAGGAAGTTAAGAAAAAGTCGTTTGAGAGAACTAAAAAAATACATTTTGTTTTAAAGCAGAATTTTAAGTGAATACTGATATTTTCAGATATTGTTCTTCTATAACACATAAAAGATCATTAAAATTAAAAAGAAAAAAATTGTAAAAAGATTTTTCTTTTGGAATACATAATGCACACATATCTAATTATTATTATAATTATTAATTAATAGTAATATAATCTCAACTATTTGAGCTGTTAAGCTGTATCCTCACTTCTTAGTAACATGTTACAAAAACTTGTTACTGATACATGTTTCTATAAATTGTTGACAGCATCAAAATGTTCTCATTTAACTATTCAAAAATGCAACAAGCAACATTTGTGTAGTCCATTCCAACATGTCTAACGAAATGGATGTCCTTATCGTAGCTGCAACTTGTGTAGTTTTATACACGTCTCGCTGGTTTAAACGATACTGTGTTAATTTTGACGCCAAAACGTTAATGTGGACCCGTTGCAACATGTTGCCGCAACATCGTTGTGGCAACAAGTAACTTGTTGAAAAACAAATAACTTATTGCTTTTTTATAAAATTTTAAAAACATGTTAAATAACATTGTTGATAACAGTGTTGAGTAGCAAGTGAGGACGCGGCTTTAGTGTGCAATTCTACTCCAATTACATTATAATAAATGTAGAAAAATTTACCTGTTTCGCAATCTTGTAGTTTCTGTCGTGCACCATCAAAGTCAAAGTTTACATAAAGATGTTCCAAAAACTCAGTAATAGGGTCACGATAACTGTAACTTTCTTGCTGTATTACCTTCACCAAATCTTTTAGGGCTGATCTAATAAATAAAAAGTATTATAGAAACGCGAGTGGTGTTAATATAAAATTCAGTTCTAAAAGAGTTCACAAGATTTTGCATTAATACCATCGATGTTTGCAAGGGTTGCTGTATTAATTTTGTTAAAAGACATTATGTTCAAAAAAGTAACAGCAAAAGCAGATTGATTATTCAATTTTGTTAAAATCACCATAATATAATTGGTTAGTACAATCCTAAATTCTAGTTGAAGCAATGCTAGTTCTAACATTAAGTTAACTGACAGTTTACTGAATTATTTGTAAACACGTCGCTAATAAATGTTTCAATGTGATATAATCACATAATTTAAGTCACACTTTTCTAGGTACATATAAGAAAGGCCAAACATAGACGTTTGAATTATTGTTTTAAAAATAAAATATAATACCAATAAAAATACATCATTCGATAGTCTTAAAAAGAGGAAAAAGTGCTTTACTTGTCAAATAATCAATTTATAAACCTTGCGTTCTTGATTGACCAATAGCATTGCTTTTTTGAGTTATGTGTGACTAATGCGCTATTGATACAAAAATCGGCAGCAGTAGAATGGAATGGGCGCATTCAGGAGTAGACGCTGATTTATATCACAAGTTTTAAAACTCAATATATTACCCTATTGCTTTAATTCAACACTGGTTAAACAGCAAAATGGCTGAGTATACCTTAATGTGCCCAATAAAACATAATATTTAAGCACATATAACATAATCTTAGCACCAGCTACAAAACGTCAAATTTACATATTGCAACCAAAGGACTTTTAAATAATAATAAAATTATTATAAAAACCATTTAAAAACTAACCTTCTTCCTCTGTTGATAATAACGGCAGTTGCTAAATACCTCAAAATATGCGGGCACATGGTTTGAATGGCATTTAAATAGTGAGGTCTATATAAAAACATTTCAATAATAAGTTCCCTACCCATGGCATGGTTGAAGAATACAAACAGTGACCAGTGAATGAGCCATGTTCGTTGTTGAAGCAGCTGTAAGCTGTTACCTAAGAAAACATTGTATATAAATTTTGGTTCTAATTATTGCATAGATTTTTTATGTAGTGCAATCTTATTTGGTATTTAAGTTAGAGAGATTTTAAAAATAAAAATGTTTAAAGAATTTAATGGCAAATTAAATATAAATATATATATATGTATATATATAATATAATGTATATATATATATATATATATATATATATATATATATATATATATATATATATATATATATATATATATATATATATATATATATATATATATATATATATATACATTATACTTTTTACACTTATCATATTTGTTATATTTTAGATTTTTTTTAAAGAAATTTTTATTTTATTTTATTTATTTTGTTAAACATATTTTAATTTTGTCTATATGCAACCAGAAAAAATATAAATCTGAAATTAAGTTTGGTAAGAAGTGTACTGTGGTGATCAAAGGCTTTTTATGTCAATTTAACCATTTTTCTAAATGATAATAAGAGAGAGCCAAGTACATAAATCCTCAATTTTACAGACACATTATATTGCTACATGCAGATTATTCACTAACAAGTAATAATTTTAGTTATGGACATAACCAGAATGATCTATCAATTATTTCAAATAAAAAAAAGTTAATTTTGTGCACAAGTACAAAATATTATTGGAAAACAAGGTAGTTAACTATTTTTTGTGTCAGGAATAATTTTGTAGAATAATTAAAAGCCATAATTTTAATTCTAATCAAGTAAAAATAAGCTCACATACAATCACAACTTATAACAAAGTACTAACAGACATACCAAACTTAATCATAACTTGTTTATTGGTTTAGTTTTTACTAAAAACAAAAAAATTAACTAAATATACTGTAACAATAAATAGTATACAATTTTTTTATTATTATTAGTTATTTTATGTGCTCGGTATTTACTTCTTAGTTTACTTAAAAATAATTGACTATCTTCCTAAGTAAAAATAGTTTACCAACATTGTTTTTTTTTCATTATTAGTCATTATGTGTCCTGGAAATAATTTCCCAAGTTTATTCATATAGGTTAAGAATGACTCTGTATAAACGAAAAAGTAAACTTGAAGTCTGTTTTTTTTTTTCTAAATAGTGGAAAAATACAACAGAATAATTTTCTTCAACAATATCACACACATCATTGTACTTTTAACAAAGACTTGAATAAAGTTTTAAATAATTAGAAATGTATTATTGTTAAACCAGTATTAATAATTAAAAAAAACCTGTGCAAATACTGTAAAAAACTATTTTTCAGTTTTTCAAATAGAAAACCCTATTAAAAATATACTTAATTAAGTCAACTTATTAAATACCTCCAAACTGATTAGGGCTGTTGTCAATACACTCTCTGATTTTATTTAAATCTTCCAAAGCCGAGTCCCAATTTTGGGTAAGAATTTCTGATGCAAACTTTCCCCATAATGCAGACAAGTAGTTTTTATCATTTGGTGACATAACTAATGTGCAGAAGTAGAGATACGAAGTAGAAAGATTATAGTTACCAATTTCAAAACAAAACTTTGCTAGAATATACAATGAATTGATCATTTCAGGTTCGAACTAAAACACAATTTTCCATATTAGAACAAATGTTGATATTAGCATAAACAGAATTTTTACCTTAAATGCTTGCTCCAAATAAGCTATTAATGTTTTAGAGTCTCTCATACTTTCGATATTTTTCATGGCAGCTTCGCTTTTTAGAATCGACAAAATGACCTCATTTTCCTTCTTCAATTGATTTAACTGATCTACCACTTCTTCTCTTCGTAATTTTAAATCTAAACATTCATCATTCGGATCCAGCATTTTCATTATGTCAATAATATAATCTACCATGTTTGTTTTTTTAGAATGTCCATTTTGGCATTAAACAATTCAGTTTCATCATAAATCTAAAATGTGTAAAGGACTAGGGGCACGTTGATGTGCCGCGATTATTTTTTACCGGGCACGTGTATGACGTCACTACTGAGCGTGCCCTTAATTATTTACTACTAAAATAGGTGCACGTCGACGTATGCGATTTTATCAACTGAACGTGCCATTAGATCTATGATAGGTGCCTGTTGATTAGCAGCTATCAGCAAGCAAATGTTTTTATTATTCATAAAACCAGAAGCAAAACTATTATATTATAAATATAAATAAATATAAATCTTATATTTGAACATAGTATGATAAAATTAATTTTATAGTTGTAGGTTTACCTACCTAACAAAAATAATTTGCTCAGTGTCTCATTCACTTCTGACGTTAATATACAAATTTGATTATTTTAATTAAAACAAACAAAACTAGATATACTACTAATTTTTTATAATTGATTAAATATAAGATTTTTCTCACACATTTAAATTTAAAAGTAAAATCCTCAAAAATGATCTAAAAAAATATGAACGATACAGGGTGTCCTGGAAATTATGCGTCAGGATTTTGTTGGGCAATTCTGCACGAAAAATTAATGAAACAAACTCTATACAATTTTTGTGTTAATGTTATTAATTTTATATCCAAATTTATAAAATGATTGAAACAAAAAAATTCTAAGGCATTTTTCTAAAGTGAAGGACAGTTTAGGCCATATCAAATTAATAGGGCAAATAAAAGAGTCACTAGTGATAGTGAGTATATATGCAAAATTTGGCGAAATACAGTATACTAACACTAGAAAAAAGTTATTAGAAATAATAACAAAAAAATTTTTCTTCAACATCCTGTATATCCGTTAATTTTTAGTTTTCGAAAAAATTTATAGAAGTTTGTTGCATTAATTTTTCGTGCAGAATCGCCCACAGAAATCCTGACGCGTAATTTCGGGACACCCTGTATGAATCATAAAACATTAAAACTGGAAAACAGAATAAAACAAAAGATTTATTGCTTCAAAAATTAAAGTATTTTGTCTAAAACATGGTTTTCTCATAGATTTCGATCCATCGGTATCTTCTCGGGTTGCAGTTAGAAGGTAAGTGTAATTAAATGTAAATTCAGTTGTCTCGTTTTATGCTAATCATCAGAATTATGTAGCAAAACAGACAAAAGACAATACTGAACTTGATATTTCATGACAAGCAGTTTTTAAATGGAACACATCATATCCCATTTTTGTTTTCTACGGATAATTTTAGATATTTTCAAGTAAAATATCCTATACCCCTCATCAGCTGTTTTCAAAATATTAACAATTAAAAATTGATTAGTTTGGTACTTTTGACAAGCTTTTAAAACCTAGAGCCTGAGAAATGAGGACAAATGTTGCACTATCTATCTTATTATATTTCCCAGACCGTGCCCGCAGACCTAGCAGATGGTACTTGCAATAGTTGGTACTCAAAATAATAGTACCAATTTCAGGACCACCGCTAGTACCATTAGTAAGTACCGTCTAATAGCTTTTGAACAGGACAGTGCAAACCATTTCCCTGATCTGATCCAGATTTTATAGACTACAGTAAAAAGCACAGAGACGTGTAATTTGATTGGTTTGAACCCTTCACACGGTTATGCAAAACTGTCATTCAGTGTCATTGGGGGTCATGGTAAGTTCTGGTTAGTTAAATCTATTTTTTTTTAAATTTGCTTTATTAAGGTATTAAAACAAAAATGATTTACCTAACCAGAACTAACCATGATCACCTCATCCCCAAAGGTGACAGTTTTGCATGACCGTCTGTAGCCTTTCAAACCAATCCAATTACACATCCCTGTGCTTTTACTGTAGTTTAGAGCTTAGAGCCTGCCAAAGTACCAAACTTGTCAATTTAAAATTGTCACCATTTCGAAGTTGAAGAAATATGCTTGAAGTGACTACCTAACCACAAATAACAAAATCATCAAAAATATCGCGTGCCTGGAACACGTTGTATGAGTGACGTCATACACGTGCCCGGTAAGTATAATCGCGGCACATCAACGTGCCCTAGTCATAGAAAAATTCTAACCCTTTTGTTGTAAACTTACATTTTTATTTGTGATGAACTCAAGCAAAGGAAAAACTAAATGTCTATCCAAATACTGTGCAATTGTCGAAGTTAATTCGTATTTTGCCATTATTTTAATCAAATTTAAACTATTTTTAAGTTAAAAACTGAAAAAATAATTGTCCATACGTACATACTGTATGGTAAAAAGAGTTAGGTTAATGACGACCGAGATAAACCATCAAATTCAAGATCTGGCAATTGCCTTGCAGCAAGGCCATAAAGAAATCAGTAAATTCAAGAAAGTTTTGGCAGTTGCCAAGTAGCAACACCGAAACAAATGAGCTATGATGAAATGTAAAAGCTATCGATAGTCCGGAACTGTCGATACTGTCCCTAGAACAACGAAGGGATTAAAAAGCATTAGAGGACCAGAAGATGATTAACCCTTTCACTTGGGCCAAGTAGTATAATGTCGGATTATCTTTACTACTGTGGTTTTACCTTTGGTTTTCTATAATGTGGATTTTGTGTTTATTTTTAAAGTTAAGTTATCCGTAAAAACTTATATTTTAAGTACCTCTTAAAACTTAAGATAATCTAGTTTTTTTTTAAGAATATAATTTTTTTGCTTTTATTTAACATTTTTAAACTTCAGTTAAATACTTAGAATGTTTTGCAGAAGTTACCGAGAATTTTATAATACCAAGCATTGGTACTCACGTAAAAGTGGGTTTCGGCATTCTACTTTGTTATGAAAGCCCAAATTATTTTCCGAATGTGAAAGCGTGGTGGCTAAAAATACATTATCTGCGGGTTAGTAGTAAATTCTGAAGAAACTGGATATATATCTACCTTGTTGTGCCATTTCCGTAATTCTAAATGTTCCTTCCATATTTTTTATGAGCATAACAGTGTAAAGACATAATAAAAATGTCCTGTTAATTTTGGATTTGGTTTGCTTTAAAATTTTTAAAAACATGCTTCTTGATCTCTTACCATGGTTTTTATATACTTTTGCACTTTCTTGTTTTTTTACAAAAATAAGCTATTTAGTTTCACACATAACCATGTTCCATTGATTCAAAAAATGAGCTATCGTATTTTTTAGAATTTACATAGAAGCATAGTCGACTATATTTCTTAAAGCGGACTACCATACTTTAAATTCACTGAGAAGCATAGTAGACCGCATTTGCGAAGCGCTTGGACTATTTAATTTTATTCAAAACATTCCACAGAAAGATACCTATGTTCCTTTTTAACATACGAGCAATAAGCAATCTACAAGATATTATATGGTATAAATCGTCCTCAATATCACAAAGCGGCGTATCTTTATGTTTAAATTTCACGAGGGTGCTTTTTAGGTATTTTTTGTACTACTCTTTTTTAGTAAAATGAAATAGGCTTAGTATTATATTTCTATAACTTTTAAAGATATCAAAATCTAACATATGCCAATTTGTAATATTAAGAAGCAACTTTTTTAAGCAATTACATCAGCTCTAGTCAATTTTCCTACTTTTTGAGATACGCCACATCGTGATATTGCCGACGAAATTGCTTATGACTATGTGTTATAACTTGAAAATATGTCAAATGTATTTTAATTAAACTGCCATATTTTATTTTGTGTAATTATAAATGCATCAGTCCAATGCTAATACAGGGTGTCCGACTATATTTTAACCCATTTTCACCGCGAATAATTTTAAGAAGACCAATAAAATTATCAAAATGCGCGTTTTTCGCGAAAAGCCTTAGATTTTTTTAAGTTTCTTTTATATCTTTGCCATTTGATTGTGACATTTATTTCCGCCTTACAAGAAAATCGAACCATACATTTTCGTAATATAGATTTGGCTAAAAAGTTTGACTATTTTAAATAATACTCTTTATTGCCATGCAGTCAATTTTTAGAGATCAATAAATCCATTATTTTTTGAAATAGTCATGGTTTGGGTTAATTTTTTTTTAGCGGGAAAAATTGTATTTAAGGATTATAGAAAAATATATATGGGGTTCCATTTAAAATAACAAACTTGCCCTATATACGAAAATTGACCGTTTTCGTAAGAAATAAATGTCACAACCAAATGGCAAGGATATAAAAAGAAACTTAAAAAAATCTAAGGTTTTCGCGAAAACCGCATTTTGATAATTTTATTTCTTTTAAAATTATTCGCGGTGAAAATGGGTTAAAATATAGTCGGACACCCTGTATTAGCATTGGACTGATGCATTTATAATTACACAAAATAAAATATGGCAGTTTAATTAAAATAATTTGACATATTTTCAAGTTATAACACGTAGCCATAAGCAATTTCGTCGGCAATATCACGATGTGGCGTATCTCAAAAAGTAGGAAAATTGACTAGAGCTGATGTAATTGCTTAAAAAAGTTGCTTCTTAATATTACAAATTGGCATATGTTAGATTTTGATATCTTTAAAAGTTATAGAAATATAATACTAAGCCTATTTCATTTTACTAAAAAAGAGTAGTACAAAAAATACCTAAAAAGCACCCTCGTGAAATTTAAACATAAAGATACGCCGCTTTGTGATATTGAGGACGATTTATACCATATAATATCTTGTAGATTGCTTATTGCTCGTATGTTAAAAAAGGAACATAGGTATCTTTCTGTGGAATGTTTTGAATAAAATTAAATAGTCCAAGCGATTCCATTGCGCTTTAAGCCTAGTTTAAGATTATTACATTATCAAGTTTATTTCAAGTTGGCATTTGTAGGCAAATTAAATCAATAATTACTTACTGGGTACATTACCAATTTTAATATTTGTGATTCGCTTTTTTTGTGGTTTCAATTACAAATATAAGGTCAGTTTGGCCCTAACCCCAAAAATAAACAATTTCAATGGCATTACACGCCAAACTTAACTGAACGACAACTGCTACGCCAACGGGAACGAAATATCAGTTTATGAATTGAGATTTATTCCTCAAACAAGTTACACCAAATCTAATTGCTTTTATAATAAAATACCAACTATTCAGTTTTGTTGTGTCAAGGTAGTGTTAAGAAGGAAGATAATAATACATAAAATAGCGTGCAGGTTTGAGGTTAAGTAAAAGTGGGTCCTCATGAATCAAAAAGAAGGTGTTTTAGTAATAAAATGGAATTTAAATTGAGATCAGTGCTTCTAAGCACTCTCGTTTGCTAAATCTTAATAAAATCGGCGATACGACCGAAAAATAAAAAAATATACAACAAAAAATAGTCCCCAATATAAAACCGGTTTACTTTTTAGGGACTGCTATGAAAGACGAATACAGACTTAAAATAAAATATTTAAATATGTATACCCCAAAATTACTTGGTATATTTTCTTTATAAATGAATCATATACAAAATGTTAAACCCGGTCCTGTTGTTTGTTTTCGGCTAGTCAGTAAATGTTTATTGCGCATGCCCACAAGTGTACTGCGCGGTGCCCACGTAGGGGGTTATTGTGATTTTCGCTGCATTCATCCATATTTATTTTTCACGTTTATTTAGCACTTGGCTAGTACAAACAAAATTTAACAAAAAAATAACAATAATAGAAATTCAACCAGTAAATAAAAATAAATAAATCAATTTCGTAAATAATGTAAAAAGTCTCTTGTTGAAACTTTCTAAGGTCAGAAGCGTATTTTATGTTATCAGGCAGTTCATTAAAATGGCGAACACCGTCATAAAATAGAGTTTTTTGTAAAGATGTTTTATTTACCATAGGAATATTGAAATTTTGCTTGGTTCTTAAGTCATAACTATGAAAATTTGAACGCTTTTCAAGATAAAACTTTAAATAACTTGGTTGTAAGTTGTGTTCAATTTTATATATTAAAACGAGGTTCGCCCTTTTAACACACTGCTCAATATTCAACCACCCTAGTGACTGTAACCATAACAGTAACCGGTGTATACTATATTACAGCTCAATAGTATCCGCATTGCCTTATTTTTGCTGTATTTGCAATCTTTTGGACATCTTCTTTGGTACAAGAAATTAATAAAGAGACAGCCATATGAAAAATGAGGCAGAATAATAGTATTATACACTAGCATCTTTGTCCACTGAGATAAACTGCTCGATATACGACTAAAAAAACCTATTTTTTTAGCAATTTTTACACATATAACTAACATGACAACTAAAAATTTAATTTGTGGATCTAAAATTATTCAAGTATTTAATCTCTGGAAACAAAGTCAATAATATCACCATTTATTTTAAGAGAAAAACCCATGTTGTTAAATTTACAGTGTTGCCGTTTTGCAAGTAATTCGTTGGGTTTGCAAGGAATGAGAAACCTTGCAAGATAATATTGCAAAGAGTGAGGACCTGCAAGGATTTTGCAAGGAATAAAGAATGATTAGAATTAGATTTATTCATTCAATTCAATAGTGTAAATTAAAATTATGTACTCGACCTCGTGAGCTAAGTGAGCAATACCATCTTAGAAAGACCTGCAATCTGGATATTCCTCGTCACAAATTGACAGCAGTAAGTAATAGTCCTATAGTGCTACCTATTAAACTTTTTTAATAAGCTGCCTTTGCATGTTAAGGGAAATTATATCGTAACGTTAATAAATTTGAATCAACAGTTAAAAAATTAATGCTGGATAAATCTTTTTACTCTATAGCTGAGTTTCTTGATTGCCGCTTTCATTTTTTTTATTCACATACCTATCGCCTACTTACTTATCTGATGGGATTGTAATTTTATGTTACTTTTGCTATGTTACTTATATTAAATTTTGTTGACAAAAGCACAGAAATTGTTTGCTTGTTTTTTTAATAATAATTTTATAATTTTATATATTTAGTATTGTTTTTATTTACATTTGTATTAGTAATTTTATTTTATGTGGTATTTTTTTTTTTAATTTAAAATATGTACTTATATATAAACATAAATATATATTTTATGTAAAATTTGTATTATACATATGTACAATATTTAATAAATTATATATTGTCAGGGAAATGACCATGATTTATTAGTATTAAGTAGTACTTATTTTTTAAAGGTAAGAAACTTTTTTGTTTTTTTTCTCTCCAATTTTCTTTTTTGTAATATGAATAAAAACAATGCAATGAATGGACATCAGAAGTAAGGAAGTCATTGCAAGAAATTACCAAGAATGTGATAAAATTCTGCCAGTAATTTATCCTTCAACATGTGGGAACACTGATTAAAGGTACGGTAGTCCCCTTAAAACTGCAGTCAATTATAGTAACATTCTTTCTAGACATGATCAGTGAACAAACTAAAGAAAGTGAAACTGATAGCATTCTTTTAAAACTTATGTTGCTTACTTCATTTTGAATGTTTATTAATATTTTAATTGGCATCTGTCACGTCATCAGATGATTAGGATGACTTGCAGGTCAATAAACCAAGGGAAGTAAAACTGCGAAAGAATACCACAGTACAGTAGGCCGCTTTGCAGATGCAGTCGACAATGCTTTTCTGTAAATTCCAAAAGCCCTTCGTTTTTCTTTAATATGAGTAGCTCATGCACCAAATTTAGAAATAACATATCAGACAACAATCAGTTGTAGTGGCATCCAAAGTATTTATAAAATAATTCTATTTTATTCTACTTGATGTATCTATGATTTGATAATAAAATTTTTTTCTGCGATAATGGTGAAAATTTGAGTTGGTACATTAGTAAATTAGGTTTAATAATTGGGGAGCCTAATTTTAAAGTGTACAATCTCCATTTATACTTTTTAATACAGTGAGATAAATGTTCCAATAGTTTTATTTTTTAGCATTGAATTTAAATAAATCACTTTTTAAGCTTTGAATACATCCAACAGTGTTGTGAGTGTTTAAACTTAAGAAAGAATGGATTACATTTAATGGATAGGTTTAGGCTCTTTGTTCGTTTTTTGTTCAATAGTTAGAAAGATAGATAGAAATATAAGTTTTTATTTATCCCATAATTATTCCACAGGAACATAGGACACGTCAATATAACATAGCAATCTAATTTTAGAGATTGTACACCTTGAAACTATAGCACCGTAAATTATAAATTTTATAGAGCAATTTTAAAGAGACTTTTAAATTAGCTGTCATTAAAACCAGAACAAAGTAAAATTCACAAATGTACAAACTAAAATTTTCACCATTATTGCAGAAAAAATATTCAAAGTTCTTATTGAGAACAAATGTGGAAATTAGTAACTAGTACTTGCATCTTTTTGAATTACATTATTTTTATTTAGGATTAGTTTTTGTTATTATTTCTATGTATATGTTATGTTTACTGTACCTTTTTATAGGGAAAAGTCAGAATACATTCAAAGCTCAAAATGAATGTTATAATAAGTGATAAAACTATGTAAACATAAAAATTCTCTATATTTTTTTTTATGTAATAAAAGTTAATAATCTATTTCATCTTTATAAAATAAAGACAGTGCGAAATGTAATTCCAAATTCAACCTAAAAATTAAAACTACTTTCGTAACTATGTCGATTTCATTCAGTAAAGATTTTGTTTTTTTTAAGAACAAAATAATTGTTTCCAAGATAAGTTAATATGTAATAAATTACCAAAAATGAGTAAATTTACTAATGATAGTTTATTATGTACCATCTGTCGTCTAACACTGCTATATTGGATGCAGTTAATAGTTTGATAGGCTTTTCATGGAGTAGGTGTTTAGCCAAGCAAGCAATTTGGGTTTCGATTAAACAATTCAAAGAAACAGATTCTTAGCTTATAAAATTGTGAGTCTTGTTTGAAAGTATAGATTATACATTCTACAATAGATCACCGAGGAGTTTTTTTTTATATAAAAATCCACACAAACCTCTAAATTTAAACAAACAATGTACTCTGTTTAATTTATTCTCTCTAAAAATATCACTTATATTAGTATAAATTACTATTATATCATGTTGTCTGTGTCTCTGTGTCTCAATAGAGGAGTGTTTATTAGTTTAAGTTACCTTAAAACTTTTTGAAATACCTATGTTAAGAACTTATTCAGGGCCATTCTTTCTTGCAAGCACCAAATGTAATGGTAAAAACACCTCTGCTTTCTTGCCTTGTGTTTCTACCTCTTCTATATAATGTCACTGATTATAACTTCTTATAATAAACCATGATAAATCCATAGCTATTTCATTATAAAAAATAAGTTAATAATTTTCACATTTCTTGTAATTAAAATCTATAAACCATTAATCAGAAGGCAACATTAAGAGTTCTGAAGTTAACTGACTATCACACAACCTGGGTGTCTCTAAAACATTACTCTTAGATCTTAAATTTAGTTCAGTATTTTTAATTTTCCAATTGTTATCACTAAAAGGATCTCTCGCAAGAGCAAACACCTGTTCAAACACACCCGCACAAATATCCTGCACATGAAGTGTTCCACATGTTAACACCATAACAAGGCCATGAGGGTCCATTCTACCTTGAATACCTTCTTTCGTGTTGTTTGGGTTAAAATATAGGTTATGCTGCAGGCGGGTTTTTAGTAGAAGGTTTTTAATTTCCTCTGGATCATTTTCTACCTCAGTAGTGTCACAGTCCTCATTTACATACATGTTTAACTTAAATTTTGCATCTGAAAAGTAGATTAGAGTAAATATTAAAGGTCAGAACAAAGGAATTTGTACAAATATGATTCATTAATTAATATTATAAGCACAAATTAAAAACCCTCCTATTTTACATTAATTAAAAGTAAATATTTTACCTGCAAAAAAATGCTCTGGTCCACACTCATTACCATTTAACATTGAATAAAACCATTTAGCAAATTGTTCTGCCATGGCATTAATACTACCTTCCTCAGAATTTGAAGTTTTAACATGTAACTCAGAAGTTTCACCATTTTTTATTGAGAGAGTGTTCTCTTTATTTTTCACAGCTACACGTGGAATATTCCATATATCAGCTATGGTATCTATAAGTTCATTTTTAGTAACTGGTAAACGTACTTTAATATTGTTTTCATCTAAATAGTTGAACAGAATTTCTTTTGTAACAGCTTTACGTCTGAGGATACTTAGTTCATCTGGTGAATACTTTATTATATTTTGAACAGCTTCTAAAATTAAAGGGTATTTTTGGGAAAAAAGTATTTACAAAAGATCTTAACAAACCTTCAGTGGTTTTATTTTCCTTTAAGCCTTGTGTCACAGTTCGAGCTAAGGTAAATAGGGCATCCGATTCTAATTTAGAAAGGACTGCTACCAACCCTTCCTCTGCATCTGGCATTTTTTAAGGGTATCTTTGTAATTTCCAGTATTTTCATAAATTTAAAATTTTATTTAGATTTCTACTAATAAATAGAGGTTATATTAAAAAAAATCAAGGTTAATTTGCTTCTACTTCTTCCAAATATTTCTTGGTATGGCTGCTTTCAAGCGCCATCCACCAGCACATTTAGTAGATGTCCTCCTTTGTCTGGCTCTCGACCAATTTGCTTGTTACTGCAATAGTATAAAAATTTGGCAGGCGCGAGAATAAAACCTTAAAGCATATTACTAATATGCCTAGGCTTTGCCACTTTGCGAACATTTTGCATTGACCGTACTTGGTCGAAGGAGCACTTGCCGCTTTTCACGGAATAATCAATTATAATACTATAAAACATCAAATATACTGTTACGGCAATACTATATGGCAGTACAAGTTACTTTTTGGTCAACGATATTAATCAAAAACGTAGTTCTACGCACATTTTAGCTGTCGTTTTTCGAAAAAGCCAAGTAGCTTTCCAAATGCATGATAAGGGTACAAAGGCATGAAAGGAGCACGCTGTTTTTAAATACCGTATTAAATATTTCTCAACATTAGAGAATTATTGCACAATGAAATAGGGCCAGACACTCAATAATACCAGGCCTTATATTTTTGACATCTGAGTGCAGGCACTATTTAAATAAGTCCGGTATACAAAAATACCCGATCTTACTAAGGCAACTTCCAATAATTATCCATTAAGAAGACCGTTTTTGTTAGACCAAAACGTTTGTCTGCCTAATTCTAAGCGTGTTTTTTAGGCGGAAAATTAGGACGTATTTTATTTTTTTCATTTTAAGTGTGAATAGCTATTTTTCACGGGTTAGCTTTATTTCTACGCACAAATTTGATTAAAAACATGATAGTGTTTAACAGCCTTAAAGAGCAAAGGTATGGTACATTGAACTGAAATGTGGTACATTAATAAATAATTTTTGGTACAATATATTTCATTTCTTTAGCAACCCTGGCCGTCAACTGTTCATTGATTGTTGAATTTTAAATTCTCAAAAACATACTTTTGTTGTATTTGTTCAATTGGTAAATTGGCAAAACAAATATTTTTGGAGATCAGTAATAACACATTTAATCTCCTTGTATTATAAGTATCCTCCTTGTATCATAAATATTACGTGTTCGTCGTTCCATAATTATCAGATACCACTACAAAATCTATAAGTTCACCTTTGTCTTATAATGTCTAATGCAAATCTCCCTAAATGTATCCTTTTTTCACCTGCTCAAGAAGAAAGAAATGAGGATCCATCTCTAGCAGCATTAAAGTGTACAAAATACTATGAAATTATCAAAACAAATGCAGATTCAAGCTTGCAGGAGCTGCATCAGAACAGAATGAAATCTTTACGTCAGGAATTAGATCATTTAAAAGAAACTGCATGGAAATATGAACCTATTGAAAAGTATATTGGACAAAGTGCACAGCCGTTTTAGGTTTAAGTGTGAAAATAATACAGTTTTTATATTTTTGTGCTCATGGGAAGTGTGTAAGAAAACAAATGTTTTAAGTTATTTTCATGTAAAGCCAGGAGTTAATGTAAAGTTTTATTTTGTGATGAATTCTTGACAATAGATTTTTGTTACCACCCAGTAAATTTTAATTACATTTCTACACTATATACCACCTTCAGGCTGCCACTGTATCAAAATATTTTTAAAACTCGGATAGATCTCTTCAATTGTATAGTTAAGGAAAATGACTTTCTTACGGTAAAATGAAAATTTTCTACTAAAAATCAAATATCTTGCCAGGATTTTTTTAACATCAATTTTTAACAAAAATTTGTAATGGCTATGATGTGAATACTTAACAAACCTGACAGGTCATTTAATGGTTTGTGAAACCGTACATTACATTTGTAATTTGGATTGTAAAGAGATCCTAAAAGAATGGCTTGTATATTTTTTTGCAAATGGAATCACCTTAAATTTTTAGTGTCTTAGGTCTGGTAAGTATTGTAAAAGTGTCGGTAAACTAGGCAAGAAAATCTTAGGATTAAACTGAGGTTTAAGAGGTACTGGAATATGGATTCCAAATGATCTCGCCATAGATTAATATAGCTATGACTTAGGCCGTCGCTCCTTTTCAAGCATTTGCAAATATTAGTCACTGTTAGGGTGCTGTTAGGCAAGCCGCAAATTGAGACGCGTCTAACGCGTGCAACGCTATGTCACTGTCACAAAAATCAACGCCTTTTCGAGTAGACGCGTCGCTAGTCAATTTGTGCTGTATAATTTAATTTCATAAGTTACGTATGGGGTTTTTGCAAAGATCTTCTTCAATTCTTGGTTCTTCAGTGAATTTTGTAGTAAAAAAGTCAAATATATACTTAGGTCAATAAATAGAATTTATAAGAAAATTTGACAAAGTTGTCAGGCAGGTAACTTTACTTGGTCACGGACCTCGCATTACCGCCAAAGTTCTGCATTAATTCAAAAATTTGTATTTTTTCATCCTCTTTGAAAATGGTCAATTAATATTAATAAAAGAATACCTTCGATTTATTGATAATCACATAACGTTGTGAGTTCCGTTCCGTTATTTAGTTTCTTGCTACAGTTCTCTACTACAATACAATTTGTCCTATTTTTATGCAACCAACAATGCAGCTATGAAAATTTAAAAAACCATGTTTTGATTTTAGGCATTTCTTTTTCTAGATTGCTTTTAGTTAAAGTAATTTAGTTTTTGAACAAAAAGAAAGAAAAATACAGTGAAAATAGGATAAGTTTAAAATTCAACTTTGATGATGGATATCTCGAAAACGAAACGTTTCCGCCAAAAATTCTTACAGATTCGTGATCAGAGCCCCAAGAAACCCCGTATACCAAATTTCATCCAAAGCGGAGTTGCCGCAGGTTTCTAGAAAATTACCATACTTTTTGTGGTAATTTTCTAGAAACCTTACATACCTTATGTAGCGCACTTCCCATTTAACTAGCAAATAAATTATACTCTAATTTATTAAAAATTTTATATCCAGTTATTTTTAAAAAATCTTGGCCATTATAAATTAGAACTAAAAATAACGTCATTATACCGGTTTGATTCCGGGCGAACGAATCTCTTTTAAAGTAATAAATGTGAAAATGAACAGAAATCTTGACTTAGTTTGCCTTGTCGTTCAGTGGTTTTTTAAAACCTTTACCTGTCCCTACCCTAAATACCGAAGAGTCTTGCTTCAGATAATGGTAAGCTATACATTTTGCCTCAAAACTTCTGCTTAAAATTATCAAACACATTATTTTAGTTACGAAACTTGTTTAAGTGTCTCTGCTTCATGTACGTTATCCCTTATTATATTCTTGTTTGGCAATAATTAGGGCCAGATTTAAAGGTGTGGAGCCCCCCAAATAAAAGTGTGTAATGGAATTTTATACCAAAAAAAAGGTTTTCAACAATAAATAAGTAATGCATTTTTGATAGTTTCCTACCCTAAGAAAATTAAAAAGCAAAAAACATTAATAAATCTGTTCTCTTTTTCCAAAAGTGGACACCCATACATTCGATGTGGGGGCTTCTAATTTGTGTCTGCTCCCCCTTAAATCCGGCCCTGACAATAATACAAAAAAAAAATCGGGACCTCACCAAGGCAACGGGTAATTGACCTTTCAATGTTTGAGGGCTCTTTTCAGAGCGAAGCAGTGTTGCCAATAGTTTGTATACAGGGTGTTCCTAAATTACTTATTTAAAATTTTATGGAGTCCAGCCGGTAAACAGCATCATAAATTTGGTAATTGTCTCGAAAGTGGTGTCAACTGCGTTTTTGACCAAACTTGGTATCCGGGAATATTTTGGGCGCTGATCACGAATCTGATTTTTAGCCAAAAACGTTTTTTCCGAAATATCCATCATCAAAGTTGGAAATTACACTAACCTTATTTCCACTGAATTCCCCAGTATTCTTTTTGCACGCAAATCTTAATTTTAAGCTGTATTGGCACATAATATTTTATTTTTACCTTTTCAACCCTGTATATTTAATCACCAATAGAAGAGATCTTTAAAAGCTGTAAAAAAACCCATAATATATTTAATTTTAGTAGTTTCGAAATATAGCCATTGTCCGGAATTCGCTAAAAAAACATAGCATTTTTAAAATAAAAGACCCTGTATATTTTATCATCATTAAAAAGACATTTTAAAGACCTTTAAAATTTACCACATTTAAAATTATTTTTTCCAACAGTTTCGGAAATATGAGCGTCCAAATCTTAATGCATATATCTACAATTTTTGGATTAATATGGTCATATTTCCAAAACTATAAAAGATAAATTTATCAAATGTGGTTTTTTTAAACCTCTTTAAAATATCTTTGCAACGGTAATATAATATACAGGGTGTTTCGTTAAAAATCCCTGATTATGACCATATTTCCGAAAGTATTAAGAATGGATATATTAAATGTGGTATTTCTGATAGCTTTTAAGGAGAACTTAATATTGGTGATAAAATATACAGGATGTTTCATTTAAAAACCCAACTTTGTGTTATAACTTTAAAATAAAAGTCAGTGGAAAAAATATAGGTACGCCACTGAATTTTACGTAAAAATTTCTAAAACTTTTCTATTTACATATTTTTTCTTCTATCTCTAATATCAAGCAAGTTACAAGTGTCTGGCCAAATTGACAAAATTTGAAAAACCCTCTGTATCTCCAAAATGAATCAAGTTAGCCATTGTTTGCTTCTATACCATTGAATTTGTTTTCCAACAAACTTTCAATCAACGACTGCTGCGAGTATTTTGGACCACACTTCAAGATTTATATATTATATAGCTTTTTTCCCTATCCAACCAATAAAGAGCTATAGGAGACGTCTTTCACTTTTTAAAGGGTTGGGTGTGTGAATCTCAGTAAAACACAAATAAGTAAAATAGAGGCGATGAAAGATATTGTAACGTGGCTGTGTGAAAATTGTAAAAAAATATTTAAGAACTTATGGAGAAAACAATTTGAGTTTGATAAGTTAAATGAAAGGCTGAGTAGAATAGAGGATAGAATAAATCAAACAAATGCACATTCAACATATGCTATGGCAACCCAAAGCACTTCAAAAACAAATACGGTGAATGCAAATGTACCAAGTATTATAATAAAACCAAAGAAAACCCAAAACGTTAATACCACGAAATTAGATTTAGAAAATAAAATAAAACCATCAGATTTGGGAATAGGTATAAAAGCTAAAAAAGAGCTAGATAATGGCAAGATTATTGTAAAATGTGCATCAATTAAGGATGTTGAAAAAATGAAGTTGGCCACAAGTAAAGCTCTTGGGGGAAAATATGAAATCTTGGAGGCAGGTTTAAGAAACCCGAGAATAAAGATTCCCAATATAACAGAGGACTACTCAATAGAGGAGATGGAGGACAAAATTAAGAAGCAGAACTCAGTTATAGAGAAGGATGATTATTTTAAAATAACATTTATTCGAATAATAGCAACAAAACACTCAAGGACGGCATATGCAGAGTGCTCACCAAATTTATTTCATAAATTGATGAGAATAAAAAAATATGTATTGGCTGGAACAGAGTTCCAGTGTACGAAGAAGTCAGTGTTCTAAAGTGTTATAAGTGCCAGCAGTTTTACCATAAAGCCAATGAATGTAAAAACATAGAGTCTTGTGCAAAGTGTTCTGGAGAGCATGATACGAAAGACTGTCAGAGCCAAGAAATTAAATGCAAAAACTGTGAAAGGAGCAACATTAGAAACAAGACTGCCTATAATCTTCAACACAAAGCCAATGACCCAAATTGCCCAACATACAAACACCAGTTAGAGATAGCAAAGCATAAAATTAATTATGGCTAAAGTAATAACTTTACCAAGAATGATGAAACTAAAAATTTTAAGGAAATACAATACCTTAATTTTTGGGTGTTTGGTCCACCATGGTTATTTCCATGGCCATTTCCACCAGGGTCGTCTCGAACATTCTCAGAACATTAACATATTAATAAAAATAAGTTTACTTAAAATAAGTCATCTTTTTCACACCAAATGAAGATATTCTATTGAATGAACTGGAATTGTCTGGGGAGGACCTGGATGGGAAGCTTGTGAATGAGGTACAATTTAGGCAAGAAACAACACAAGACAATAAACTTTTAAATATCTTCCATTTGAATATTCGGAGTATTAGAAAAAATTTTGACAATTTTTACTTTTGTATGAACAATACGATCTTAGAACATGTGATGTGATAATCCTTAGTGAATGTTTCCAATTGGGGGATGAAACTTATCAAATTTCTGGCTATAGTACTTATTATAATAATGGAGATTACAACAGAAACGACGGAATTGTGGTATTGGTTAGGTCGTGTCTCGATTTTGATGTCCATCATATCAAATTTGAATTAAGTAAATGTTCGGTAAGTAAAATTAATTTAGTAGTAAGTGGCATTTCTTTTGGAATTACAGCAGTATACAAGCCCCCTCCAATTTCTGAAATACAATTCTTGGAAGACCTAAAGATATATTTTGAAAATAAACTTACAAAAAATATGGAAATTTTTACAGGGGATATTAATATTAATATATTAAATAAAGGGAGTGCTGTTGTTAATGAATATTTGTCTTTGTTGGGTCAGCATGGTTTTGAAGCGTACATCAGGTCACCAACTCGTATAACTGCTGAAACATCTACCTGTATTGATCATATGTTTGTTAGAAATAAACTGCGTGTAAATAAATTAAATATTAGATCTTTTAAATTAGATAGTGACACGACTGATCACCTACCGCTAATTTTATATATACACTTAAATGAAAAAAGACATCAGAATGTGGCAAACACATCATCGGTCTCCTTTGATGTTTTGGATTATAACCTTGTTAGGCAAAAACTTTCTGTCCATAACTGGGGCAGGGTTTTAGACTGTAATGATGCAGATGAGGCCATGAATATGTTTGTGCTTCAATTTCAGAATATTATAATAGAATCCTCAGAAAAGCGGAGATTAAAGGTAAAAAAGCATAAAAAAATAAAACCGTGGATAACAAATGGTTTGATAATTTCCATTAAGCACCGAGATAAATTAAAAAAAAGGTTAACCAATAATTTTACCCCTGCATTACAGCAGGAATATAAAGAGTACAGAAACCATTTAAATAAACTTATAAAATTGCGAAAATTTAATTTTTACAAAGATAAAATACAGGAGAGTAAAAATGATATAAAAAAATGTATAAAATAATAAAAGATGCTACAAATGAAAACGGAAAAAATAGGACCAATCAATTAATTATATGTGATAAGAATAACAAAAAATTTGAAAGCAATTTAGAGATGGCGAATTTCTGTAACGATTATTTTGCGAACGTTGGAGTGGAAATGGATAAAAAATTAAGGTTCCTGATGTTTCTTATAAGATAAAATTTAGTAATCAAGCCTCTATGTATCTAAGACCGGTAAGTGAAGTAGAACTTATAAAACAAATTGCATCCTTAAAAATGATTGTGCCCCTGGTAAAGATGGAGTAACAACAAAACTAATCAAAATGATACATTTAGAAATTATATCACCTTTACGTCATATTATAAATTTAATTTTTAAAACTGGTAAAGTCCCCTCTCATTTTAAGCAGTCAGTAATTGTGCCTATACATAAGTCAGGATCTAAGAGTGAAATTAAAAATTATCGACCAATCAGCCTAATAAACAATTTTGCAAAAATTTTTGAAAAAATTCTTAAAGATAGGTTAATACAGTTCTATAAAGCTTTTAGTGTCTTATCTCAATTTCAGTTTGGTTTTCTGGAGGATTGCAGTACCTCGGATGCCATGCACTCCTTAACCTCGGAAGTAGTCAAGAGCCTTAACAATAACAAAAAAGTATTGCAATATTTATTGACCTCTCAAAAGCATTTGACACAGTACCACATGTAAAGCTTATTGAGGTTCTGGAGTTGTATGGGGTAAGAGGTGTTGCACAGCAAGTTTTTAAAAGCTATTTGGAGGATAGGGACCAATTCGTTAAAATAAATAACACAATTAGTGAAAAAACAAAAATAAAGATAGGTGTTCCACAAGGGACAATCTTAGGACCGTTACTTTTTATAACATATATAAACTCATTACTTCAGCTACAAATTGACGGTAGGATCATATCATATGCCGATGATACAGCACTTGTTTTTCTGGACATTCCTGGGAGGAAGTCAGAGAAATTGCGATACGTGGATTCAAAAAGTTAAAAATTGGCTTGAAACATTCAAATTGTCACTTAATGAAACTAAAACCAATTATATCGCTTTTTCAATAACAAACACAAATAGACCCACATTTAACGAAATTAACTTCAGTGATGACATCACGAACTTTAAAATTAAAGGAGTCAAACAGGTGAAGTACTTAGGGGTTGTCTTGGATCAACATCTAAAGTGGACTGCGCATGTAGAATATCTTACCACTAAAATAAGGAAACTGATACATAAGTTTTATATTATAAGAGAATTCCTCAGTGCTAGATTGGTTGTACAGGTATACAAATCATTGGTGGAATCTTTAATAAGATATGGTCTCACTGTGTGGGGGGAACTTATAAAACTAACCTACAACCGTTACGTATAGTTCAAAATTATATCTTAAAAGTGTCATACAAAAGAGATAGACTTTACCCCACTCATTTGTTATATAGTGAGAATGTTAATGATCTGGATGTGCTTTACATCCAGTCACTGTGCAAATTGATTCACCAGAACAAAGTCTGGCAAAATCACATAAGCCATGCTTATTCAACAAGACAAAATGTAAATAGTCATTTGACTTTACCCCCAAATCATAGAACCATAAATATGAGACATGCCACATACTTAGCCCCTAAAGTCTATAATCTTTACCACAGTTTATAAAGAGAATAACAAGGAATGACATCTTTACAAAAAGAGCAGATTGTATATATTTAAAAATCGCGAAGCTTTTTGCAGACAAATTTGGTGAGTTTAACTGTTGTAATCTTCAGGGTTATTTTCTTCTTTTTTCTGTGTAGTGAGATGTTTTCTGCAGAGTATTGCTCTGTATATTTGTTGATTTTGTTTTTGTTTTTTTAGTCATATAAGATTTGATTTATTATTTATTTTTAGGTTATAAGTTTATTTTTACCTTTGGTTGATTTTTTAAAGTTTATTATTATTGTTAATGAAACAAAAGATACAAGACATTTACTATAAGGTTTATATGTTTTCATGGAAGCAAACAGATATTTCAATATCTAGGCTTCAATGTTAAAAAAAGAAAATGTATTTTAAGTAAGAAACATTTTTTATAAATAAATAAAATCGGTTTCTGCTCCAAAGAATTAGCCAATACTAATTTTCTGGTGTCACTCTTTCAAATAGAGTGACGGTTAGAAGTATCACTTTCATGTTTCCCTTCATAGTTTATCTGGAGAAACGCCACTTTTTTTCCCTTTCTTAGTTATATCTATAGGCTGCAGGAAATTACAATACTATCTTTTTTAGGCGAATAGCGATGACTATACAAACCTAAGAGATTTCAGGAACTGAAGTTACGAGACTTTTTAAGTTTAGACCGCCAACGAACGTTTAATCAACGCGACTGCCGCAAATTTTTTAGACTGGACTTCAAAATTCACATAAAGCTTGCAACAGCTACCAAGGTAAGTTGTTTGAAAACGTTTTTTATCGGCATTAAAAAATTATGCCGAATTTATTAACCTAGAGTGAGTCTTATTATTGATATACATAACTCTAACAAAAAGCTTCTTTACCTAGCCTGCCGGAGAGCTATAGAAGGCCTCTCACTTTTAAAGGTATTTTTATGGTTTCTGCTCTGAAGAAATAAGCTAATACAATTATAGTACATTAACAAAAGTATCGAAGATATTTGTAACGCATGTAAATAAACGCTCTGCAATTATAACGATATTTTAAGTTATTACAGTTTCGTTTTTTTTGCAAAAAGTTGATAATTAGTTAGCCCAATGGATGAAGATAGTGATGGTGATGGAAAATTCGGAAAAATTACAAAAGATAATGAATTTACACAATATCAAGGTAGGAAAACAACACTTTTATTGAAGACGTATGCAGATAAAAACCCTAGAATACAAAAACAAGATAACAAAGAGACACCTAAAAAACAGTAAAGACGCCCAACAATTTAAACGAGAGTTTTAGCACGCCAGACGCTATTTTTAACGACAACATTGGAGATGATGAGGCAATCTTTAAACCACGTAATGTTGTAAAAAGAACTCCAGATTCACACAAAACTGATCGTACAACAGATAATATATTTAATTCAAACAAAAGACAAAGATCCAATTCCAGTCCAAGCCTATTGGAAAAAAATAAATTCATAAAGAAAAACAAAACAGATGAAAACATTAAATCTGGCGACAAAGTCAATTATGAACCTGAGTTTTCTAAGAATGATTCGAGTGAATCCAATAATTTGTTTAAAGAATCCTCAGAAATTACACTGAACAAAATTATGCAAGCGCTTGAAATCATTCAGGAACAGACGTCGAAAACGCACAAAGATCAAACAGCCTTTGACAAAGAGGCGCAAAAATGTGTTCAATCTGCACTGCTAGCTGTCCACACACAAGTGACAGTATTAGCATTTAAAATTGGCCAGGTCGAGACGGAAAACATACGCTTAAGAGCTTCTCAGGGTATACCATCTGTTATCAATTGGTCACATGAGGATATCAGATCAAACAGTAATAATAAACATACACCAATCCAGGAAACCTCTTATAGTGATAAAGTAAAAGTTGTTACTAATCCCGAAAAAAGAATTAAAACACCCGAGTGGACTACTCCGCCTCAACGTACGAGACATGAGACGGTCATAAAAATGAAAGATCAGAATGATCCCAGAATTGTCTTTCAAAATGTAAAAAAGAATGTTAAAGGAAATATAGAGGGTGGATTTAAGAACATTAGACATCTACCAAGTGGCGGTATTGTAATTGAATGTCAAAATGAAGCACAAAAAGTAAAGTTAAAAGAAAATCTAGCAGACACAAATTTAGAAGTTAAGGACTTTCAAAATAATGACCCGCATGATGATGATCACTGGTATACTTAAAGGATTAACACCAGAAAAATTTATTGATGAATTTGTGGAAGAAAATTCAGGGCTAATTGATACATTTGGAAATACAGTAAAATTAAACATTAAATTTATCACAAAAAGGGAATGCAGAAATAAACTAAAAGAAAACTGGATATTACAGACCAATCCAAACATTTTTAAATGGCTACTTAGGAATAAAAATCTCACTTTCGATCTTTGTCCCATATTTATTCAAGAATACACAAATGTGACGATGTGCTTTAAGTGTTCTGCTTTTTGGTCATGTTGCTAAGTACTGTACTGCGCAAGAATGTTGTCATAAGTGTGGAGGAGCTCATGATAGCCGACAATGTAACGAGAGTAATTTGAACTGTCCAAACTGTACGAAACTTCGTTTAAACAACCGAAACCATTCAGCTAGAGATCCAACTTGTCCGGCCTATATAAAAAGGATTGATAGGGTGCGACAACATACTAATTATGACAGCAGTGATAATTTTTTATTCAAAACGAAATAGAAGTCAGTAATCGTGATAAAAGTACTTCATCAAACTTGTCAAACTCATGGAAAGGTATCGTAAATCCTACACTAAATATAGCCTATCAAAATGTTCGGGGACTAAATACAAAGACACAAATATTTTTTAATAATGTATGTGTGAATCCGGTCTCGGTTTAGTTAACAGAGATATAATAAAAGACTTAAATAAGAAGGAAAAACTTAAGAGCAAAATATCGAAAATCGTGGCAACAACGTTTTTAAAATGAATTTATTCTCAACTTAGAACCAGGTTAAACATGATATACAAGTAGCATACAGACTGCACCTGGAAAAATGAGCAAGACATTGGTAATGATTCCAGGTCGTTTGGCAGTTCTTTAAAGATAAAAAGAAGTACCGTGTCAATACCAAATAATAGGTCTGTTCTTGGGTAACAATGAATATTCTAGCGGAAAATCAATTGCTGATGCATTTGGAGTCTTGCTTTAGGTCTGTATATCAGACAGAACCGAATATATTTGTGTATGGGAAAATAATAAGTTCATATGATTGTGTGACGCTTTCAACTGTGTGAATTACTAATGTGGATGTGTCCTGCGATGCCGGTCAGAGAGCCTGAAGGTCTCAGTGTAAGGCCATAGGACCGGATAATGTACCATCATATATCCTTAAAGGGATGATAGGATTTTTCATTGAACCTTTAAAGTTCCTCTTTAATTTATCTTTAAAAACCTGTACCTTTCCAAATAAAATGGAAAGAAGTTAGAATATGTCCTGTCTTTTAAAAAAGGAAATAAATCTGATATTAGTAATTATAGAGGAATAGCAATACTCTCTGCTCCCGCTAAAGTTTTTGAAGCAATTATTGATAAATATTTGTTTAACTCAGTCTCTAATAAATTAGCTATTTTTCAACACGGCTTTGTTCGGGATAGGTCTACAGTCACCAATCTGTGCAATATAACTCAATATATATCTGAACAACTAGACAACAAATTACAGGTTGATGTAGTCTATACGGACTTTGCTAAGGCTTTTGACCAAGTATCTCATACAGTGCTATTAAATAAATTGTCTCGTGAGTTTGGTTTCCATCCACATCTTGTTGCTCTTATAAAATCATATTTAACATGGGGGTGTCCCATTGCCAGTCTTGATAAACACTTCCAGAATCACACTTTGCTTAGAGGGTGTAACTGCCAGGTATTCTTATCTTTATAAACGCGTTTTATTGGCTTAAGGGGTAAATCTTGTATCATTATTTTCTTTAATATTTCCACATTATAGCTTCAACACAATCACACTTTTTGAGGCGTCTAACTTTTGGCAGGGATGTGGCGCCCTTGATAGGTAATGCGTCATACTCCCATGGTTGTGATATTGTTTGTTTGCGTGCAAATATTCAATATTCGGCCTAGAGCTTAGGTGTCATGGGGGTGTCCCACTGCTAGTTATTCGTGTCTGTATAAACGTGTTTTATTCGCTTAAGAGGTAAATTTAATGATTTTTTAAAATATTTACACATTTACTCATACGCAATCACACGGCGTCTTCACAAATAATGTACTAAATTTTAATGGTCTTGATTCTGTAGGACATATTTTAATTAAAACAAATTGAATATTTTGTTTTAATATCTAGTCAACTTACTTTTTTTAAACAACCTGGCTTGTGTGATACTTTTTAAATACTTATCCCTCTAGTGTAAATTGTAATGAATGATAACAACATTGTTTAATTTAAATTTTGCATACACATATAAATGTTATAAATTAATGATGTTTTAAAATTTGTTAAACAACTGCGCAACAAAATGAAGCTGAACCACATTGGTCTGTAATCATGGACACGTTGTTTCCACGAAATCATTGGTAATATTTTGTTTAATACCAAAAGTCGAATTGCACGTAAAAAGAACGTATCTATGATACGGGACCAATATGGTCACAGTAGTAATTCTTTTGGTACCTTTTAATGATTTTAATTTTTTCTGCCATAAAATAAAATGTTTGTGTCAGCTATTTTTATTAACTTTATTGTTGCATACTTTTATTTTTGTACCTATTAAAGATTAAGATAAAATTGTGTTTTAATTACCGTTCCGTTAAAGAATGAAGGCACCATAATGCTCTCATTGTACAGGACTAGGCATTTCCCCTTATAATAATCCTGTCTATGCTAGCCTTTACTAAATGACAAGGTTTATTTATTCATGTTTGGTCCTCAAAAAGTAGAGAAGATTTGTAGTAACTGAAGTCGTAGTTTTATAGCTTTTAGAACTAAGCCCAACACAATACTTCTCTAACAGATTGGTTCTGAGGAGACTACAGTAAAAAGCACCGGAACCGGTAATTTGATGGGTCCAAAGCGCCACCGGTGGTCATGTAAAACTGTCACATTGGGGGTGTCATGGTTAGTTCTAGTTAGTTAAATCTGTTTTTTTTTAATTTCCTTATAACGCGAATAAATAAAAAGTAACTAACTAGAACTAAACATTACCCTTTCAATGTGACAGATATGATCGTCTGAACCAATTAAATTACGGGTTCCGGTACTTTTTACTGTAGTCAGTTCTTAGGACAGTATCGATATTTCTAAACTATCGATAGTTTTTTACATTCTTTTATAATTCGCGTGATTTGGCCAAGGATTAATAATCATCCTTAACCCGACTGTCCATTAGAGCGGTTTTCCGCTCGAGGATGATAATTCAGCGTTGTGATCGGCGGGAAAAGCATTTTAAATTTGCACTAACCAATCACAACGCTGAACTAACATCCGCGAGCGGAAAACCGCTCTCATGGACAGCCGGCTTTACTCTTTGATTTGGCGTTGCTTCTCGTTAACTGCCAAAACTCTTCTCTTTTGTCACATGGGCATAATGTCAATTGTCAACCGTTCTTAACCTTTTTTTTGCTTCATGTACCAGTTTGTCAGTTGGGGCATAAAGGTAAACAATAAAGGCAATATTATTTGTTTTTATTTAAAATTGTGTAAATTTGGTTAACATAATGGCAAAATACGAATTAACCTCGACAATTGCACAGTATTTGGATAGACATTTAGTTTTCCCTTTGCTCGAGTTCATCACAAATAAAAATGTAAGTTTACAAATAAAATATGGGTCAGAATTTTCCTATCAAACATATTTTATTATTTAAATGGCCTTCATATATTTTAGATTTATGATGAAACTGAATTGTTTAATGCCAAAATGGACATTCTGAAAAAAACAAACATGGTAGATTATATTATCGACTTAAGGAGAATGTTGGATCCAAATGATGAATGTCTGGATTTAAAATTACGAAGAGAACAGGTGGTAGTTCAATTAAAACAATTACAGAAAGAAAATGAACTTGTTTTATCGATCCTAGGTAGTGAAGAAGCTATGAAAAATATTGAAAGTGTGAGGGACTCTAAAACCTTAATAACCTTTTTGGAGCAAAAATTCAAGGTAAAAATACTGTGTCTTCTAATATCAATACTTTTTAACATGGACAATTTTGTTTTAGTTCGACATTGAAATGATCAATTCTTTGTATATTCTAGCAAAGTGTTGTTTTGAATGTGGTAACTATAAACATTCTACTTCTTATTTATACTTCTGCACATTAGTTATGTCACCAAATGATAAAAACTACTTGTCTGTATTATGGGAAAGTTTGCATCAGAAATTCTTACCCAGAATTGGGACTCAGCTTTGGAAGATTTAAATAAAATTAGGGAGTGTATTGACAACAGCCCTAATCAATTTGGAGGTAAGAAATCAGTTTACTTATATTTAAATATAAGTGTAGATTGTTTATTTAAGTTATATTATCTTTAATCATTCCTAACAAAAAATATTCTGTTTAATTTTATAAATGTAATGAAAGTATGTGTGATTCATCATATTTTGAGAAAAATGGCTAAATCTGATTGATTCCATAATTAAAATAGGTAGGAATCCCTGAACCATTTTTACCAATCATTGCTAATAAGCTAATTTTTTGTGAGTAGCTCGTGGCCTAGTGGACAGAGCTTTGATCTTCGAAGCCAGAGGTCGGCGGGTCGATTCCCAGCAGGGTAGACATATTTAGGTAGTAGTTATTTAAAAAATAACGACCGTGGTGGTACTACCACGTTGTCTAAAAGGTGCTGTGAAATGCAACTGCATGTTTCAGTGCTTGGACAACGTTGACGGAACAGGGGGAACGATGGGTTAAACATCTAATAACCCGACATCCACGGTACTCTGGTATTTAGGCATAAACCTTCGTGGTATGTCAAAAAGATTTAAAAAAAATGCCCAACTTTTTTCCCTATAACAATTTTTGTTGGTGGTAGCTTACCCCGCAGGAATTAAATGTGTAAATTTGACAAATATCAAAAATTTATTACAAACAGGGATTTTCCCTGTTATTTTCAAGATAATATCTTAATAAACCGAAAATATATTGTTCCTACAAAATGTAATGTTTCATCAACGAGTCCCTTACCACCAACATGTATGGTTAACAATGTTGTGAAAAATAAATACTAACCTGCTGATTTTTTCTGTTGATTAAATAATATTTTTATAATTTAACACCCACATTGTCCTACAAATTGCATGCTACATCATTCTGGTTTTTGATATTTATCTAACAACATATTTAATCTCTGCTACACCTGTATGCTACCACCTACCATCAACGAAAATTGTTGTAAGGAAAAAGTCAAAATGTAGCTACTCATGAAAAATTAGCTTGTTAGTAATGACTCGTAAAAATGGTCCAGGGATCCCAAACTAAAAGGTATCAGGTTTATTAAAAAAGCAGAAGTTTTATTATTTATACCATATTTTTGCTTATTGTTTTTAAAATGTTTATTTTTTTCATGTTAATATGAATAAATTACCAATTATTACTATTCCACCAAGTGACTTATACTTTAAAATCAAAAATAATTACCATACTTTTTGTTTTAATGTAAACCTCGATTTTTACTAAATTTTTCATTATTTCTTTTTTTTTTACTTAACCTGTGATAAATTTTCCTGTGAGTCTTGTAAGTTTATTTAAACAGGTAATGATTTAATTTTCTATAAAAAACGATTAAGCCGGAAGAGATTTTTCCATTAAACTATGGAAAACTGCTTTATTTCTTTATGTAGGTATCAAGAAGGTATAAAAAAAGACAAATTTGTGGTCTTATCTTTTGATTATTTTTATACCTATGAAAGAAAAGTTAAAAAGGAAAAAATTGTTAAGTTAAAAAAACAATATTTTTTTTAACCTTGATTATATTGTTTACATTTCAGTTTAAAAATTGTTTTGGTTAGCCCATTAATTCTTTCAAAAAAAAAAATAATAATAATAATAAATAAAATAAAATAAAATAATGTGGTAAATGGATTTTGTCAGAAAATTGTCAAGTGAATACCATTAGAAAACCTAAATAATAGTTTTGTTTACAAAGTTTAAGATTTGTTTAAGAATATATTCTTTTTTTTTTACATAACTCCAACCTTCTTTCCCTTGTGTTTTATTTAAACTTTTTGTTTGAATCTATAGTTTTATTTCTAATAAACATATCTGTTATGATAAATAGTCATATTTCTAACTTTCATCTAATCAAAACTTGGTCCTGACTCTTTTTTTTTTTTTTTTTTCATTACATTAATGAGTTTATTTGCTGATTGGTTTTATATGGAGGAGTTTAAAATTACTTTATCATGAAAATAAAATAAAATTGAGAGATTCTTAAACATTAAGAAATACTCAAAACGATAAAAAAAAATTAATTTTAGTATTTTTAAAGTATAGTACCATTAAAATCCCGCAACAAATATGGTCAATATATACAATAAATATTTTTTAGGAAACAGTTTACAGTTGCTTCAACAACGAACATGGCTCATTCACTGGTCACTGTTTGTATTCTTTAACCATGCCATGGGTAGGGAACTTATTATTGAAATGTTTTTATATAGGCCTCACTATTTAAATGCCATTCAAACCATGTGTCCACATATTTTGAGATATTTAGCAACTGCAGTTATTATCAACAGAGGAAGAAGGTTAGTTTTTAACTTTTTATTTTTATATCAATTGTTTTATTAGGTAAAAGCATGGAACAGAAAAACATTATTTAAATATATTTTTATTTAAAAGTGGGTCCAGTATTTTAACCAAACCTAAAAACATTGAATTATCATCTAAAGACTACAGTAAAAACCACCGGATTTGATTGGTTTGAAGCGCCACAGGCAGTCATGCAAAACTGTCACATTGAAGGAGGGGGTCAAGGTTAGTTCTGGTTAGTCAAATCATTTTTTAAATTCCTTAATAAAACGATTTAAAAAGAAAAAAAACTAACCAGAACTAAACATGATCACCCCAACGTGACAGTTTTGCATGACCATCTGTTGTACCTAGCTCTTCAATGTATATGTATGTAGTCTTTGGATAATTCAACATTTTTAAGTTTATTAAAATACTGGACCAACTTTTATGTAGATAAATAAGAATATACTTAAATAATGTTTTTCTGTTCAAATAAAACAAAATATTTTGTATAATTCAAGTTTTAATGATGTTTTATGCATCACGTGACTTTTAGTGTTTGTTGATTTGAATAATTATTTAGTGTTTAGGCGCCAATGATGTACTATTGCTGTTGCTGTTTCTAAGTTGTTTAATTTATAAACTTAAAGTTGGCGTTTCTAAAAACTGATTTAAAGTTTGACTTTCGGTTTAACCGTAAGGTTTAAAACAGACGAAGCCGTTTTTGCAGAGTCAAAGGTTGAGTTGCAGCGAAGCGGTGCAAAACACACTAGTCGGCAAACCGCGACTGCTGGCTGCCGTAGCAATCGCGCCGACCGGTCGTCTGTTTAGTAAGACTTATTTTTTTATTTATTTATTTATTGGTACTCCTTACAAACACAAATAAATGTAATTACATATAAGGGACTACATACTTACAAACTAAATAACAAGTGCTAAATATCTAAAGAAAATAAATAATTTAAGTAGGTACAACAACAAACTGACTAGGGATTTAGTAATGTCCTTATTTCTTTCAAACTAATGTTAAAGATATCACAGTTATTATTGGACAAAACACTGTTGCAAGTGTTTAACAAATTGTTTAAAGGGGAGGAACTAGTTATGTCAGTTTTAAATGTGTCATATTTACCTAATCTTAAATTTATTTTAGGAACATGAAATTTAATGTAATAAATTATTGCTAAATCCCTGTATTTTATGCTATTTACTATGTAATACACAAATATTAGTGACTGAGTCATTCGTCTAACACTGAGTGACTGTATGTTAAAGGTAGTCAGCATATCCTTGTAAGACATCAATAGTGGAAATGCTGGATGCTGGTTATATTGTTTGTAATAAAGATATCTTAAAATTTTTTTTTGATCTTTCAAATAAATCTTTGTTGCATTCAGCAGTAGGTGACCAGATTACTGAAGCATACTCCACATGGGGTCTCACAAATGTATTATACAACTTTACAAGTGTGCTGATTCTATGAAAATGTTTAGTATTTCTAATTATAAATCCCAACATTCGAAATGTTTTATTTAAAAT